>JAUZNC010036769.1:0-14012 GCA_034780395.1 Vannuccia rotundouncinata | reverse complement strand
TATGTAATTAATTTCACTAGTAAAATATATTTTTCAAACGTAAAAATATAGTATTTAACAATTTTACAAAAAAAGATGTTAAATTCATTGTTAAGACTAACAAATTTCAAAAACATCCTAACATTTAACTACAGTAAAATATTTACTTTAAATGAATTTGTCCAGAAATAATTTGTTTAATAAATCACGCTGACATCTCCAAAAACGGTTTTCACGAAAGTTTACAAATTTTAATTTTCGCTATTTATAGAAGTTATGACTTTGAAATGGATCATAATTTTATTTTATGACATCTACAATAATTTACGATTTAAAATTTGTTTTAAAATTTGTAGGAAACTCACATTCCCACGTACACCCAAATGGAGTAGAAGAACAATTGTTTTGTATTAGGATTTACAAAGAAATAAAACACATTTCCATCAACAGAAAATCAAAATCCCAGTTATATCCGGTCGTATGATATACCTATTTTATGATTACGATATCTTTCAATTAGAATTAAAATCTAAATGTCAAAAACCGGGAGATTATTTCAAAGAAGGAACTCTTAAAGCAAAGCTGACCGCATAAGTCAAAATCAGATTTAATGGTTTTATGATTTTGGTTTTATACAAAAAAGTTTGAAATAAAATTGTATTTGAAGATCTAAATTCAAAATTTCGTAAAATAACTTTTCGTAAATGCGTAATTTCTAAATATTATTTTTAAGAAATCAGTTGCTACCATTAAAATTCTTAATAGTTGGCGTTTGTTAAAAATATGAATCTGAAATTATTATCGAAAGTAGAGTGATATTTTTTAAGTAATTATATTAAAAGTAATGTTTCACCTTGTGTTCGGTTTTTATATAACTGTTATCCCCATAGATGTTCAAAACAAACACAGTTACATTGGTGTCAGAATTGGCAAAATTATGGAGTCCCAACAGCAGAGTGTCCTGAAATTAAATAATTATATTCTATGTACTTCAGATTAAGAAGAAAATTTATTAAATATAATGAAAAGGATAATTAGTATAACATGATTAAATTTCACTAAGTTTAAAATGATTGCATTGATATAGTTTAGTTCTCTTTTGTTAAGTTTAGTTTCGAAATACAACATTGACTTAAAATTCAGATATTATGTAACTATTATATTTCACGCATTAAATGGAATAAAATTTCATTAATTCAATTTGTGAATAACTTTTTTAAATATTTAGGTAGGTACTAGATTTTTGTATTTAAGAAAAACAATCCTTCGATGTGAGCCATTAAGTAGTGTTGTTATTTTAAAGGCAACCCCCAACACTCAAAAGGTTCTGACGGGCCTGATATATATATATACACTTAATTTAATTTAATGTTTATAAAATAAAGGCTAAGTAAACAATAATTAATTTACTTGCCATATGATATGAAATTTTTCCAATGAATATTTAAAATGACAAAAACACAACATACAAAATAATTTAATACCTGATTTAGAACGAATATTGTCAGCTTGTTCAGGAGTTTCATTGTACTCATCTAAAAATTAATTATTTCAGTATATGTAGACACACAGTATTATTTTTTTAAAACTTGCATTTACTCATATTAATGAAGTATTAATAAATATAAATGTTTAAAAATATAATTATTGTGAATAAAAATGTTCGTTTGTTTTAAAAATTTCTCAAGATTCATATTTTTATTAATTAACGTAACTTGGTGTACTTTTTAGAAAATTTTTAAAAAAGTGAAAAAACTTTATTTGTAACCAAATTTGTATGATTTTTTCAACCAACAAAAATATTGAATATCCATTAAAAAGATATTATATAGCAATAAATCAACAAGTTAAAAGATTAATGAAAAGTAATTCTTTTATAATTAAATATATAAAAGAACTTTTCAAATATTGAATATAAAATTAACTGATTCATCATCAAATTATTCAATAAATAAACTATCATCATTTATATAAAATAATAAAGTTGTCTGAAGAAACTATAAACATCTATACAATAGCCGCTCAATAGTCGGAACAACTGTCTTAAAGTCTGAAACATTAATATTTTATAGATTCTAGAATAAACCGTTTTTTATCCTGCAGTATAAAATAGAAAGTAGTTTTAGCAAGTCATTTGAAATATCATAAATGACAGGAAACATTCTCCACATACACAATCACTATAAAATATATCAAAAAATCTGTCAGATATTTTGAGACATTTCATAATAAAAACATTTTTATTATCTTTGAATACTTTCTGATTACTGGAGTGAAGAGATTAATTCAAGATTTTCGAAAATATTTAAATGAATTTAAATAAAGTACATTTATAAATGAATTACACAAACAATTTAAAACTTAGGCTGCTTCTTTATATAATATAAAATACGGAAACTTAAGAAGCTATATAAGATCTATAGTATTGAGTTCAAGATACAATACCAAAAAAGTTACAATAAAATCGGGATGGTAAATTCTATTATTCAAATCCAAATATTTTTTATTTAAGAGAGAAATATAATTTTAGAAATATATTTCTTCCAACTTTATAATAATAAGAACATAATTTATTTCAACAAATATTACAATTTCTAAAACAAAAAAGCTCACGTCAAAAGGTTTAACCTTCATAGACATTATTGTTTAAATTTATTTCTTCCTATTCTCGTTTTGAACATTCCACCACTACAGAATATCTAAAAAGATTTCTCAAGTTATTAAAAATCACGTCCATGATGAAAGTTGAAATTGACCAGATTGTATAATTCGTAAACTTTTTTGAATAATTGTTTTTGTAGAAAATAATAAATACCAATAACTGATGACTTAAGTCCATTTAATAAAAAAATGTATGTATCTTAAAAAATATAATTGATGAAATTGTCGGAATATTTTACGGGTTTTATACTTTTAACTATCGGCAATAATGTCTTCATTTGGATCTCTTAATGTATGGTTGGGTACTATTTATACAATTTATAATGTTGATTAACGCATCTTAAATTTATTCATTTCCAAATTAAAAAGAAATTAAGAGCCTTTGGAAATAGCAAACATATCCAATTTTATAACATTTGTGTATTTAAACATTATTGAAGACAGTAAATAATTTCAATAAAAATCAGCCTTTAAGGAATTCACTGCCTTTTTAATGGAATTAAACGATAGTTCAGACAAAAAATCAGATATATAGATTATTAAATTTCATGTCGACATATATCATTGTCTTAATCGATGAATTATTAAACAAAATATTGCAATTGGTTTACATAAATTTTGGTCATGTCGATTCGTATCTTCAATAAAAATTTCTGACACCTTTTTATAATATTATATTGCTAAAATTAAGTTGATATGATAACGTATTATAGATGGTCAACTAAAACTTTTTATTGTTGATCCAAAAAGACTGCGGTTATACTTTTTATGTCCTATAATAAAAAAACTAATTACATTAATAATTACCAACTTTTGCAAGTTGGAACGTATATCGGCCGCATGCTTCACGAATTTTCGTATCAAGAAGAAGTAAACACTTTAATGATTTATACAAAGTATGTGAATTAAAATTGCAGAAGAGTTAAGTTAAGACAAAACGAAAAGTTACACAATGCCGACAGAGTAAGATAACTTTTTTCATAAATGTTTCTAGATGCAAAATTTCTAGATGAAGGTATATGTACAAACAAGTACAAAAAATGAAGCATTTTAACTTTAAATTTATATCTGACTACAATTTTAATAATGTAAACCAATGTAACTTATTTATTTATAAATTTGTTCTGATAATTTTTTAGAACCAATTTTTTTATATTGAATACTTTTTTATTTTTCTTATTCGAATAATTAAATATTTCATAAAGTAATAGTTTCTGGAATGGTAACCGCTGGCTAACCTTCTTATAGGATAAATTAAACTAAAAGTATCCTTTTTATACTGAGAGATGTGTAAGCTATCAAAAAAATTAGTTTTTGTCGGTCAAAAAATACCATAATATTTTCTATTTATTCCTAGACGGATTTTAATAATTTATTTATTTATTTATTTATTAATTAAAGAAGATATAAAGCATACAATTTTTTTCTTTTGAGCAGACAGTTTGGCACCATATTTCATTAACAATGTCTCAAAATCAGGTCTGTGAAGTATAGTGAAGTATGATCTTATTTCTTCTTTTTTTGGTATAATAATTGTAAGTATGGTTTGGTTGTCCCCATTCCATTTAATAGAAATGTAATCATTTAAAAATATTTACGACTTGTTTTATAAATTTAATTTTAATATACTTTCTAATAAAATGAAACTCGGATTCTGTTATGGAAAATAAAGGATACTGATAATAGGCAACATTCATTGATTATTCGATGGCTTTCAATAAACAAATCCTTCTCCGATTTCATTGATGTAAACACGATTTAAGCTAATATGATATTTACTACTATAAAGCACTCCAATTAACAGATTTATATGTATAGTTATATTTTTAATCCTTGAATAACATTATAAGTATCTGAAAAAGAAATTATCTTCATATATATATACAGTTAAACTTTAATAAGATATAATTGAATAACTGCAGGTTGTAGAAAATTATAATGAATAATATTTGAAGTTATTAAATGATATTTAGATATTTAATTAATATAGATTACTTAACATTTTATATATAGATCAAAAAACAAAGTTTAAAATATTTAGTCAATTTTTTATTTTTATGAAATATATTAAAACAGCAGTATAATTAAAAAGATATCAATTATATAATTAGTAACTATGATTTCAACTTACAAGTGAAAAGAAAGCGGTAGAGTTTTTCCTGGAAAGGTCCAGAATAAATCCCCTAAGCTCCTGCATTTCCTGAAGATTTCTCATATTCTCACTCGAAACAGCAGTCCATTGACGGGGTTGAATCTTTCCAAGGTTGTTTTCCGTCAATGGTAAAAATTTACTTAAATCTAAAAGAAATTAACATATTTTCAAAAAAAAACTAACAAACTATATAAACTATTGTAAAGGAAATATTTTATCGAAACAGATCATTTATATAGTTAGGTATATTCAAAATCTTCAAATATTTTTGTTAAATTGTAAAACTTAAAAGATTTAATTATTTCAATAATGAAATTAATAAATTATTGCTTTTTCCAGAGTGTTTACTGTTGCCTGGCAAAAAGGTTATTTAAAGAACCATTTTTTCGACTGTTTGTGTCAAAGAACCTTTCAAAAAAATTATAGAGAACCTTCCAAAGAACCCATTTCTAACAGTACTTGAAATAATGTTTCATCGATAGTAAACAGACAGATAAAATACTGACTTTCTGGATCCTGGTAAATTAGGCCCAACCGCATTGCAACGTCAATAAACCCATTGATCGTTTTGGTAATGAGGTGATGACTCGGCCCCATACTTAACTGCAAAGAGTAGTCCGTACGAAATGTGTCGCAATTTATCGGAAGGTCAACGCCAGACAGTCGAAACAAAGGCAGACCCGAACGTTGACTCAGACTTGTCAGTATTTGGTGGACATAGCAATTGGTGTCTTTTGGTTCAATTATGCCGACTGGATGAATGACGTCATTCAATGCATTGCACGCTGATTGGTCAAAATTTTAATTATAATTTTCATACACCGGACAGAATTTTAGAGTTCTTGAGTACTTACCAGTATTGTAGTCGTCAAGAAATGAACCCATGTGCGACATTTTTCGGTTTATAACCGATATATTTGAGTACTCATCGAAATAGATCTTTAAACTTGTAGGAAGATTAAAACCAACTGTTGAAAAATTAAATAAAACCGTTATATATTTTATTTAAAACAAGCTGTGTATAAAATTACATTCCAACAATCATTACAATTAAAAATGAATTTTAAAAGGTGTAAAGAATTTAGTCGTTTTTTAAAAGTCTGAAATCAATTCTTAGGAGTTCAATAAAGAGACAAAAATTTGGTTTTAATAAATATCTATTGTCACAATCGAAGCTAAAATTACAATTTAATAAATGTAAAATAAAATAATTTTGTAAACAACAATATTTTACAATTTTTCACAACATAACTTCATCTTAAAAGTCAAATAATTACGATATACGGTGCAAGCGGTATGCAAAATATTCATTTCAATATTTAGTAATCTGTCGATTTAATATTATTATTATACGCTTATTAAAAAATGCATACCTATATTATACATAAGTAGACGTGTTCAACAATAAAGCTAAACACAAACGGGCCTTCGAAAGTACAATTCTTTTTTCCTGTACAAAGCGAGTAGAAAACAGTTCTAACCCACATTCTATATATAATTATTAATTAGTAAAAACAATTTCCAAAAAAATAAAATGAAAACTTACTCAGTGAAAATGTTGTCTGGGCGGAGTTAATTGAGCAACAAATGCAGATTATCAAATGGAAGGTCATCATAATGGTAGCCATCTTATTAGTGGTGCGTTAACTGTTCAAAAATAAATTTGATCTCTGCAGGCTAAAAAAAGGAGTAAGCGTATACTAAAATGTATTAATAATATATACCGAATATTATACAATTTTATTAAATACGTTACCAAAGTAGAATTTATCACAATCGTTAAAAATTATTAGTTTTATCACAATCGTTAAAAATTATTAGTTTTAGTAGAATGTCCATTAATAGTTTTAAACAAACATTTTATTTTGACAATATTTTATAAATGGTGGATTAGCTAATAAACTGGATAATTTGAAAAATCAATCTTTTTCAGTTTATAAAAAGAATAATTAATAAGTTAGTGATCGACCATATTCGACCGAAATTATTACCATTCCATTCTTTTCAAAGAAAAATTGGTGCTCAGTAAGGTTTTTGTCTTTTTGTAAAAATAACTTTGATAATTAAAATAGATAATTATTTTAAAACATAGATGAAAAACATTGATCAATAAAACTCGAATTAATAAATCGTTAATAAGTGATTGATGCGATTGATAAAGTGATATAATATCAAAGGATATGATAATAATAATAATGTATGACAGTTTATATGTTTCGGTATATTTCTGAAAAATTAAATAAAACAACTATAACTAAATTATAAATTTAAATTTTAAAACGGAAAAGAAAAATGCAAAAAAACTAAATTAAAAATTATTATTTCATTATTTATTTCATTTGAATTTAATTTTGATATCTTTAAGTTTGAAATTTATAGTTAAATTAAAATTTTATATTAAATAATTATTTTAAAATATACAATTCTTTTGATACTGTTCGCATTGAACAATTACTGTCAATTAGGTAATTAATTTTATAAATTTCCCTGAAAACCATATACAACTAAATATGTTTTAATATTTAAAGAATTTTCAAATAATAAAAATGTTACCGAAAGTATAAAATTAAATTTAAAGCATTTAAAATGATATTTGCTGTAGGTATTATATAAACAAATATTTATTCCTAAAATTATATCTATAGATGAGCGTTTATATTTAATTTAAAACAATAAATAGCCATTAAAAATTGTGAAGTATTTATTTAAGAAATGTGTATTACATAATTGTACACTCAGTTTTTTAATGCGTCGTTGTAGAGCATCTGACAATGTCAGAATATGATCCATGAGCCATCGTTTGAATAATCCACAGGTGGACAATTTACTTCGACGTTTATCTTCGAACTTATATACTTCCAAAGATTGGATGACTGCAAACTCTTTTTAATAGTCAGCTATATATAGATTAGTTTTGAAAAACAAATTTTTATCATTATTTAATAAGATAATTTTGGTCATATAGTACCATCTTGGGTACCATTCAAAATCTTAAGAAACAACAGAAAAGGGCAAACTTTGATTTATATTATCTTCTTGACCATGTATCGATCTTTACCAACCACAACACTCATACTTATGGCATCCAAGCCTTAATAATATCGAAAATAACGATTCTTTTTTGCTTGTATAAATCTGACGTAAGTATTTTGTCAATATTGGTATTTTAAAATTTTTGAAAATATAATTTAAGAAAAACTGTCGACATTATAATTACATTAAAAAACGTCAACTAATTTCCTTCTTCCCTAAATGGAATACGTATATAGTAGAAAGTATGATAATTTTTGTAAAGTTTAATAAGTTTAATTACCTTAGAAATTCCTCCAAAAATGATAATCCTCATAAACACACTTTGAATAATAAATTAGACGCTAGAACTCGATAACAATGCACATTATGTCAACGCTGCGTCACATTAGATGGATGGCACTCCCAAGAACGTTTTATAGTATCTAACTAATTTCCAAATTCAATGAATGTGAATGGATATCTTAAGAACAATGGGATCTACAGAGCTTTAAATACAATTGCTTTGTACGGTGGATGTTTAGATATTAGGACAAGATGGGTGAATTATTCCATTTTTATACGACAAGGTTATTAATTGCCATTAAATTTTAACAAATAGGAATTTAGCATTGATTATAATAATGCATCAGTTATAAGAACAAATCTAACAACTCACCAATAATAACCTCAGTAGTATAGCTGACAACAAAGAACATGAATTGAAATAGCATGCTCTCATAGTGTGGTAAAATATATGGTGAAGTAAAATCATTCTAGAAATATTTTTCTATCAAATAGTGATTATAAGCATGAATATAATAGACTTTATTATATTTCATAATCATTACAAGAATAATAAAATACTTTACTAATAACGATCTCAAATAATAACATATTCATAAATTTTATTGGGTATAAATTTTTTCTAAATTTAATTTATGAATGAAATATTTTTATTCTTGATTTTCGTAATATATTAATTTAGTATAAACTCATTTTAAAATATAGAAGTTTCTTAACAGTTAAATTTACATGTCCTATAATTTACAAAAATATATAATTTCAATTTGATTTAACAAAATACACGATTTGAAAAATACTATTTCATGCAACCAATTACCATGCCTTCAAAGTAACATTACAGAATAAATAATATTCTATTTCTTTTTTATATTTAATTAAAGATTTATTATTTGACATGCGACTTCTATAACAAAAATGTTGTATTTGAATAATAGACGAGGCTTGTTTGATTCAACTGTAGTTACATTTGTTTATGAGTCTGGTCTCTGTTTTAATTGAATAATGTTTCATATAATCTGTTGACTGTTTACATAATTATTTAGAAAGTAATTTTTGTGGGATCAACGTTAATAATAAGTAACACTCCTTTAGACTAAAACACAGCGAATTATGCTGGTACTGCGAAAGGAATTGTATTTTGGGGGAGGGGTGGGGGCTAGCACAATAAAAGACATATAAAAGTTACTTAAATTAATTCATAAGTTAATACGAACATAAAGGTAATTTTGACTTTGGGGGCATATTTTAATTTTTACCCTGGATCCACCAATACTGAAAGTATGGTATTGGGAAAAGGTACTGTGTGCAGTATTCAATTAAGTAGCGCAGTTTTTTTCTATATTTTTTCTTGATTAACGGAGATTCTGCGCTAAGCCTCATGACGCCGTTTAAATTTGTTTTGAGATCTTAAAATAACCTGAGTTGTTAACCAATGCAGTATCAACATTTGGAATACGTTTGTATGTCAATTAAAATATGACCATTTTATAATTTGTTTCCGTAAATTACAACTATACACCACTTGACCAAATGGTTTAATTTTATAATACATTGTAATATTCTATGAAATAAGGGGACGTCACTATACATACCTAAGGACGAGATTGAAACTTCCCCTAACGCATGGAAAGGTTCTAAAAAACCGGCACTCTATATATAAACGTTAAAAAGGAGCTATGACAATTATGAAGACATTTTACTTGTTTGATATTTCTTTACTACTAAAAATAAAACAGTACTATATTTGTTATTACGTTAATTTTTTTAAATCATAAGGACTGCAACTTCTTAGTAAAATAAGAGAACAGAAAATTATTGTTTGATTGTATTGCGGTATCTTTATCCTAAAGTATTGATAATATATAGTGAAATAAATCGATTTTTATAACTTGATAATCAACTAACAATACCAATCTTTAACTGCAAATAGTTATCTAATTTTGGAAACAAATAGTTTAAGATGAAATTAAATTTTCTTTATTTGAAAATAATCGGAAAACTCAGTCGACCTCCCTAATTAAAAAAAAATACTATATTATAAATTTAAAATGAAGTAATGATAACGCTAAATCGAATAATTATAATTACAGAAATGAGAAAGACTAGTATGCCTAAAAATAGCTATTATACTATTTCAATATTAAAATACCGAAATACATCCAAAATAAATTCAACACCATAGAAATAATTAACATATAAGGTTTATAAAATACAGATAATATATATATTAAAAAAGAATTAAACATTTGATAATAATACAAAATGCAGACAAAACTGTACAATATAATAGAATATAATATCAGGAATTCGCTTGATTCTGTGAGGACATCTGATCAATAAGCTGTCGCATCGCCCAGGAGACACGAAACTTTTTATTCTTTTTAACAGGTTCGGTACTGTCAACGTTATCATCAATAATTTTTTTAGTGACTGCAGGCGGTGGGAGAATTGGTTTCTTTTTCTTTTTCTTACACGATAGAGGGTTAGGTTCACGCGCCCTCCTTTTCTTCTTTGGTGGTTCCTTGCTTAGTTCAGGAGAATCGTCTAAAGCATCTAGACTTTCTAACTGAAAAACACAACAAATAATCATTAGAAAATAGAGAATGACGTCAAAAATAAAAATAAAATAATTCGTCAATACGCTGATTTCCAATAATTGAATTAAAGTACGAATTTAAATACAAAATATTAGGAAAATTGTAAAATTTTAAGCATAGAATCCTAAATTAAAAACATTTTTGTAAACCAGGTACATTGAACCACTTTACATAAAAATACCTTTACAAAAAGACTCAGGAAAGCAGAGAATGGCGAATTTAGTAAGTTTCATTTATTGAGAAATTGTAAATTAGAAAAAAATAAAGTAAACCTTTGACCGTAAACATTAAGTTAGCCTTTATACATATTACAAAGACTCTAGTTGCAAATATACCAACTGCTTCATTGCATATCATTGCATTTCACTGTTTCCTTTCAACTTCTTTGTTTCATTTAAATAACGGTTCTAAATTCTTTCTAATAATTTAGTTTTGTACAATAAATCAATTCGATTTCAAACAACCGGTCTGACTACAGAAAATAATCCATCGATTCACATAGAAGTTTTATGGTCAATTGTATTATTATTATGAAAAACAAAAGGTTCCTAAAACTGAATCTCCAATCTACTCTACTCTTTAAACGTTGCTTACTTACTTCATTTGCTTTCTTATTCTACATTTTCATATAGTTCTTGGAATATTGCAAATGGGCCAACGGTACTTAACCTAACCTTGTTGCGGTAGTTAGAAGGCTAAAACAAATTCATTTACCTGACGTTTCGAAAGACTGATTTTGGCAGCTGTACTCTCTGCCATTAGCCGACAACTCTTGTCCGACATAGGTTCCAGATTAATACTATGATGGGAAATATAGAAGACTGGTACACCTCCTTTGGTCCTGGCACTTTCTCGCAGCTCATCATCATTGCTCGCAATTGCAAATCTCGAATTCTGACCTGTACTCTGAATTCGATTATGAAGGCAGACAGGCGCCCCCTTCTCTGGATTGTAGCTGTGAGTACACTTTATTTCCATAAAGTTTTGGAGTACTTTCAATGGACCGTACAGCAGAGTGCCTAACGTTTTGCACTCTTTAAGAACACAAGAAGCTGTGCAAAGTTTGACGTTTTCTCCCAGATATTTTGGAAGCTGTTCAGCAATGTTGATTTTCTGGAGAAGTGCTTGTTTTACAAAAGTGCTGTCAATGATCACTGGGATGGGTTGAGGCAGGGTAAATTCTCTACGATATTGTCCAATCAATTTCTTGGCACGTTTTTGACGTTTTACTTTCATCTGGAAAAAAAATAGACCAATAATAATAATAGTTATTAAATTATTTGATACACATAATAAAAACTGTAAATATTTAGAAAATTACAAATAACACTGAAACCTTTTTAATAAATGTTTTTATTATAAAATGGACTGTAAATATTTTCATTTAATTAGTAAATTAAATGAAAAATAATCATATTTCTGTTTCTGTAAAACTAACTAAAAATTATTTTTATTATATTTATAGTTAAAATATATTATGGTGTTTATATTAATCTCAATTTTATTAAATTCCTGGTTTAATTAAATTTTTAGTATATATTGCAAAAAAAAATATTTTGGGTATATAGCAACAACCAAAATTTATATATATTGAGACCTCGATCATTTAGTATGAGCAAACCTGGCTAGTCCCTGTAAAATATGTTTGCTTAATACAAGGAAATTGCTTAATATGAGCAATTTCAAAACTTTATTTTAGAACTTTTATTTATTATGTGTAAGGACAAATTAGCAATACATATGTACCAAAGACTTTATTTAGGTATAAAGATGTGCATACTTAGTATGTAAGTATTCTACAGCAAAATACAATACAATGTGGTTTCATTATTTAGCATCAGTTAGTACAGCAAATTTGAGGGTCCCTTTGTCTTAATCTCATACTAAGCAGACTATAATGCACAAATTAAATGCTTATGGTCATAGCTTATGGTATGTTGGAGTTACATAACTTTCATGCATTTGATGGATTTGTATACTTCTGATATTAATATTGAATTTTCATTTGATGGATCTGTAAAATACATGGCTATTTTAAGATACATGTATTAAAAAATTTAAGATTTTAAACAATATGAATTATTAAATACATAAAATAAATAATTATTATGACACATAATTATAATGTAAAATTCTATAAACTTCTTAAATTGTTATTCATATTATGTCAGCAAATTATTTTTTAACACTTGTGCACTCCAATCTAAAATCTCCTTTTGTAAATTTCACTTGTAAGACATTGTAATGGATGTTTTCCAGTCACAAAACTATTTTTAGAATATGACAGTCATCACTAAAATGTTGATACATAGTTAATGTTCAACTCATAAAACTTTTCTTTTAGAATTCTCTGTGAATGTTTTAAGAATAGATTGCTTAGACTTTTAATATATTCTTGTAAATTTCATATAATATCTGACTAATATTGTCAACAAAGTTTATTGAAATTTTTATTTTAATAGAAGTTTTTTTTAATTAATATTAAGATGATAAAGGATTAACATATATAATAATTATATTCAATTGTACCTTGGAAATATAGCAAAAAAGAATATTTGTAATTACCAATGTTTATTGAAAATTGTAATAACTACATATTGTTGCATACTGTTCAGAAATACTGATATTAGTACACTTTTTTATTTTGATATGCTAGTGTTTTTAATTTTTTAGCATGGATCACTATAATTTTTTCAAAATACAGACAGAAAACACCCCAACCATAAAAGTCACTTTACAACTAAGAAATCAATGATACACTTTCTCTTTAACAAAAATCAAAATTGATGAGACTGTTACATTTGTAATTGGATGGATTATATTATGTATTATAATCAATTTCATATGGGCATATGATAAATAACAAAAACTGTTCAAACTGAGACCACAATGTTGTTCAAAAACAATAATAACATACAAAAAACTGTTCAAATTAACTACCATGTTGTTCAATTAATGTAGTGCTGTGTTTTCTTAATGATGTCAGAACATTTTATATAGTATCAGCACTGATCTTTGCAATATTTGTGGTAATATTCTCTCTCAGTGCTTCAATTATATGTGCCCAGTTGTTTTATACACATGATTTAAGATGACCCCAAAGAAAATATTGAAGGGGAGACAATTCCATGTTATATTTATAGATTAACCAATTAAAATTCGTTTAAAATTTGGAAAATCCATTACAATGTTCTTGATTTCTGCAAATTTAACGATGTTATTGTTTTGTCCTACAATATAGAATCAGGATGTTTAGTAGAAATATTTTATATTTATAAGTACATATAGCTATATAAAATGAGAATGCT
>JAUZNC010036758.1:0-18842 GCA_034780395.1 Vannuccia rotundouncinata | reverse complement strand
TATGGACTTCCTCTATACAACAGCATGTCAGACGAAGTTGAGTCGCATTTGGATGGGTGGAATGTCTGTTACAACCAAAATATGGAAGGTATAAACATCCGAATTTAAGATCGAAATATTTTGCTAACACTGTTGATCTTCTTGACCTAAACCGGACACAGAAATCGTCCGGTTTATATAAATTAAAATATAAGTCAAAACTATGATAGTGGTAGATTGATGATGTAGCTACTAGCGTCCAGTTTAACCAAATCGTTCGAATTAGTCGACTTTTGTTTAGTCAGAGTAGACTGATTATATCTAAAAAATCAAGTTCTTTCTTAAAAATGATATATTTAAAAATAATCCTTATATTAAAAAATCAAAAATTCTTCTGATTAAAATATGCGAAATAATATTTGAATTGTAAATTTTCTTCAAATACGAAATTTTATATATTAAAAACTAATTTTATAAATTTATGTATTATACATAAATGTAAATAAGCCATAAAATTATTTCTATATTAAGATACTTATTATGTCTCGCATACTATTTAATTTTTCCTAAATCATTTTTATCCAATTATAGAATATTTTTAAATGTTGAAATTTAAATGTTTTATTTTTTAGATTCTTCTGAACATTCCCTTTTCATTATTCATAATTAGAATAATTTTTCCAAACGTTGTGAAACAAGAATCAGTAAGTTCAATTGATGATAAAATATTAATTGATAGAACACCTGTGCAAAAAATGTATTACCAAATAATTAATTTTGCAAATGGAATATTTTTGAATAATTGCAAAAAACAATTCTAATTTGAATATAGTATTTAACGAAGAATAATTAGGATAATTCACAATTGTATGTCTGGTTACAAAGTAAAAAAAAATAATTAGCATATTCTGAATACAACTGATGAGATACTGTTTTTTTTTGAAAATAGTTTTGATCCTATAGGAAATGCAGAAACTTTTGCCCCGAGTTTTAACAGTTATAAAGGTGTATTAAGCGTGACGAGATGGAGCGGTGCGATATCAATAATCAAAATTTAAGTACTTTCTATAACTCACTGTTTAAACCAATGACTTTATATGTTATTTATCTAGACCGGAAAATTTACCAATATTCAATAGTAATAAACGTCAGCAGAGGTATAATATATTTATATCGATAATCAATACCAATTAAAAGGCGAAGTTCAACAGCATTAACTCTTTAAGATTAATTAAACACCCCAAATTGTTGTGATATAAATAATAATAAAATATATACAATATATAAAAAATTAATTCAATAATATTTAAAACATAATATCAAATTTATTTTAACTGTAAAAAGATATTTTATTTCTTTAAAGCATTAAATTAAAAAACAATCCGAATATTATTCACTGAGTGTAATAACTTTCGTTTTTAATAGAATTCGATTAATCGATTAGTATTGATTGAAATCCATTTTTTAACGAAACAAATATCGGATATAACTGAAAGGCGCTCTGGACGTTTCTTTGATAAGTTTGCCGGTCTAGATAAATAATATATAAGTCAAATGGTTTGAACACTTTAAGCCTAAGCTGATGAATGTTTAAAATATGTTTTAAGCTATATTTAAGGAAAGTTATAAAAATAGTTTTTATATAACTTTGACTAATAAATTTTAAAAATCAAAATATGTAAATAAGAATAAATAATAATAAATCAATAAATCACAAAAAATCATAAAACTTTTAAAATAAAAAAATACATATATTTTACTTTTAATCTTAAATCTAGACCTGGACTGTTACAATCGATAATGTCTCTCCGATAGATAGAGGCAATCCTAAAGTGTTAAATCTAACCAGTGATCTCAACCAGCTCAGGTCAGAAGAGAGTTCCTATTTCATCAGACGAAAGCATCGCTTCAGTAAAATCGGGAAACAAGGTCGAATGCAGATTACAAAGTTGAACACCATTGAGTACCTTAATGCCATCAAAGAATTTTACACGGCGCCAATTACGAAATTTTTCATAAATATGGTTTGTTAAAATAGATTGATCTTTAACAAAAATATTGTTGTATGTTTTGTTAAAGAATTACGTAATATACAATTTGAATATTTAACGTTTAGGATTAATTATACGGTGATGAAATTATAATTTTTGTTTTCATATTTATAAAACAATATTGTCGACACATATTTGAAAAATTCAAAGAATAAAAATTTCCAAAAATAAAAGAAATATCTACCAAAAATTGTAAAAAATTAAATAATTTCATTATGGTAACTCATCCATCACACATTAAAGATATTAACAATAACTTTAAAAGTGTTTTTATTTTTTTAAATTTCTAGATATATTTTATTATTGTCTTCATGAAACAAAGTTACCACATCAATGAGGTTTCTATTATCTCATTATTTAATAATATATTGACCTTTTAAATATTCACATTATTTATAATATCAATTATTGAAATAGTAATTATATTATATAAATGGAACTTTCACATGTAACTTTGCATATTTTCAGGTTTCATATATCTGTTTTCTTGCTCTGTTCACATACTTTGTTTTTGTGGACTTGGATGACCTGGCACTGATTGAAAATCCAACTGTTGTTGAAATCCTCGTTTGGGTCTGGTTTGCGTCAATTATAATCGAAGAAACTAGAGAAGTAAGATATTATAAAAAGAAGAAACAAATTTGAGAAATAAGTTCAATTTAATTGTAATTTTTTAATTTTTATAATAATTTTATAATTATATTTATTCAATCTTTAAGTAATTTGCAATCTTATAAATATAAATATATTTATATTTCTTCTAAATAAACCAAATCAAGGGCAGACAACAAAACGCAAATTTGCCTACTATAATAATATATATTGAAACATGTCAACATTACTTATTTAAGACCAAATGGAATGAAATCGTCTAATGTTTCAACGCAAACTGGGGTAAATCCACGAACCAACAAATTGATTCTTACTTATTCCTCGTAACTAACAACGTAAATATTGTACTACCTTTTTTAATTCGAAAAATATATAAAACCGTTGACTTATATATTAATCTGAGAACAATTATAGATAATTAATATTTACTATACGCTTTGATTTATTTTTATTGAGGCATAAGTATATTTACGGACACGATAAGACAAATTTTGAACTACTTAAAAGATTAAAAAATTTTATGTTGATATTATATAAACTTCCAAATTTCTATAAACTAATAATTGAAATTGTAAATAATTATAGGAAATATTTTTATAACTACATAAGTGCTACAGAAAGAATAATCGAACAAATTAATTCAAACAAATTTTTTTTTTAATAGTCACTATAAAGTGAAAGAACATGTTTTTTTGGTATTTGAAATATGTAATCAATCCCAACATTTAAATTGAGCACTTCCAATTTTGAATCTAATTAATTTATTTAAATTGACAATAAAAATGAACTCAATCAGAATTTTAATTTGGTTCTCTAAAATCTATGCGCCTATTGCTCTGTTTTAAATAAGGCGCTGTATTTCGCTGTATATATGAGAGTATTTACATTGCTTGAGTCCAATCTAGACTGAAAGTATGGAATTCTAATCTAACACATTTTAAAATTTATTTTACTTTTTTCAGGCATTTGCCTCAGATCGCACATCGGTTCGATATAAACTGAATCATTGGTTTGCTTCTATTTGGAATTTATTCGATGTATTTATTATAACTCTCTTTTTATTGGCTTTAATTCTTCGATGCACGCTTCACGGTGAAAACTTTATATACGCTCGGAGCCTTATCTCTTTGGTTCTGTCCCTGTTCTATCTTCGGTTTATGCAGTTTTACAATGCTCATCCCAAAATTGGACCTCAAGTTGTAATGATTAGTAAAACGGTGAGATACATTGTTCATTTTATGGTCAATGTATTTTAATGTATTTTAATGAATATAATTTTTTTTCTTATTTTACTTAATTTTCGATTCTAAACCTGTAAAGAGAATTAACAGATAAAAAACTGTATACATTAGTTCACATTACAATTTATGCATTCAATATTTTGTCACACATTTTGAAATATATTACCAAAACAATGTGTATACGAATACGTCTAGAGAAATTGGTCTTCAAATGTAGATCGAATATAAATTAAATATTTATGAAAATTTACAATTGTCAAGTTAATCTTCTACAGACAGTATTAAAAATCCATATTTTTATGATTCCATGTTAAAAAACTTATATTCGAATTGATCAATTTCAGATTATTTCTTTTATAAGATATTTAAATATTCTGTAGCGACCGATTGTGGACAAATCTCGTTACAATTTCCCATTTATATATATATATATATTAAATTTTTAGCTGAATGACGTGATTTTCTTCATTTGTATTTACGGTGTGTATATATTCGCCTATGGTACTTTGGCACAAGCTTTGCTTTATCCAAACAGTACACCGTCTTGGAATCTGCTCAAGAACGTGGTATATTACCCTTACTGGCAGACTTTTGGAGAACTGAATCTAGAACATGTTGAAGGTGAATTATATGCAAAAGACAAACATGTCTATCTCTTATTATTTAAATTCAACGGAATAGTTTCAATAATTTCAACCTGCTACTTTCCGACTGTATAAATTTAGGAAAATTTAATTGTGAATTTTGAATATAAAATACAACTTTCTAAGAATTATATAATTGCAAAATAGTTTTTAAATTAATTGTTTGGTTTTGTAATTAAAAGTAAATTATTTTCAGGCAGTTCAAACTGCACAGCTGGTGACTTCTCTTGTGGACAGAACAACCCTCTTGTTATTATCAGTTTTGCACTCTTCATGTTGTCCACAAATGTGCTCCTTCTCAATCTTTTAATCGCCATGTTTGGGTAAAACTTATTGTTTCGTATATTTATATTGTTGGCTTTCTACTTTCTACTTGCTATAGTCATCGTTATGTAGTTGTGAAAATAGTTTTCTTCAATAAATAGTTTGTCGTCTACATTGGCTTAATAAAATACCATTTTTAAAATAATATCTCGAATATAGTTTTCAGTTGTATTTTTAGATTATTTTAGTCGTTCTTTTTCTCTAAAATTAACCAAGTGTTGATTATATTTGAGAAATAAACAATAAAATTATATCTATTAAAATATTTTTATTTCAATATCTATTTTTATTTTAGTTAATATTTATGTTTTCATTACAATTTTATAAATGTTTCAAATAATTGTATGCATTTATATATTATTAAACTATAATTTATTAATTTGAATACAGATACACTTTCGAGTCTGTGCAATCCACATCAGGAAAAGTTTGGGCCTACTACCGTTATGGATTGATTCAAGAATTCTTTGACCGGCCATTTCTTCCTCCACCTCTAATTGTCTTCACTATTTTCTTACGTATTTGTAATAGAATTTCTAGAAAGTTGTATACAAACAAACTTTCGGAAGATCACAACATGCAAAACAACGAATTCAGTAAGTTTACAATGACAGATTAAAATGGGGGCCATAAAGAGCCGCTCTCAGTATATCCTCTATTCATCTCTTTTTTATAGAGATTTTTAAATTAGCTATGTTTTAGGTTTTTCATGATAAAGACTTATCGTCAAAACTTCTGTTACCCTCGATTATTTTTTAATTAAAATTTGATTGTAGTTTTAAGAGGTTAATTTTACACATGTATAAGTGTTTTAATTTTACTTCTATCTTTATATTTATATTGAGTGCCTCTCTGAAAAACATCGCCATATTAGAAATTTAACTCAATTTTACACATATTTCCTAAAAAATGGAGTCTATATGAAAAAGTTTGGATACCCCTTTGCTGATCAACAAAAATTCTGTATTTGTAAATAAATAAATTTGAAGTCAAAGAGCCGAAATCATTAATTAGAAATATGTAATAATTGATGTTTTAAAAACAAAGGAATTCTTTTCTGAAAAGTGTTTCTTCTGATTAGCTATATTTTTCCTTATTTAGATTTCTTTTTCATACGAATTGAGTTAATGTAATATTATATTATTGTAATCAACTTCTGCATAGTAGTTGTAAATTTACAATAACTATTTGGTTTTATATTTCTGGTTTTCAGAGGTCTATTTGGCTCGGCGAACTAACTTGTTTATCACTGGTTTTGAACAACGGTGCATGATGGAACACTATTTGCAAGAAAAGGCGAACAATGCTGATGAAATTAATTTTTCTGAAAAGTTAGTAGACGATACTTAGCATAGAAACATCGTAAATTTAATACAAGTCTACAATTGAAACTTCGAATTTTTAAAATCCAAAATTTTATTGATATGAAATAATACAAATGTAAAATTAAATTAATATTTTAGTTTTAAATGCTTGTTTAAAAACAACTTTCCGAAAGTAATCAATATTCTATGCTGATTTTAAATCAATAAATTCCAGCATATATCTTTGCAGTTTATTAAAATTAGTTTTTCTGTATTCAAAATATGTTCTATACTGTTATTAATATCCTTATTATAGTAAATCAATTTATTCTTTGAAGCACCACGAAAATAACAAAAGTCGAAAAAATAAGGAAAATCGTCAACATTTTTTCGTTATTTTTTGTATTATACTTTGGCAATTCTGATCCTTATCCTATTCATAAAAAATGATCTTTTTAATTCTTTATTTTTAAAATTTAGATCACAAAAAATACTGGCGAATGAGTCACAAAATAGTGAAAGTGCAGATAATGCAATTCAGGAGTTGTTGGTGAATCCCGTCAATAGTGAAATATTTGAAATTAGCCCAGCCGCAATTTCTTGTGACGATCAAGATCAAGAGTGAGTCGTCATTAATGAATGAATGAATGAATGAATGAATGAATTAATGAATGAATGAATTAAATCTTTTATTATTTGTGCAGTTATTAAATGTTTCTTAAACACTAATTATAATAATAGTTTTATCTATATTTCACAGTGAGCTAACGTCACCAATAACAAAACTACGAATCCAAGTATCGGGATTGGAAGAAAAACTGACCAAGCAAACGAAGAAGATGGACCGCGTTATTCAACTTCTCTCGGACACTCTAAATTCTCTTAAAGAAAAACTATAAAATTATTTATTCATTAATTATGAAGACAAAATTTTGATGTAAAAAAACAACAATATACATACATTAACTAAAAATCCATTATATAAGATACCATTATTAGTAAAATATATTACTTTACAAATATTATTACAAAATAATCCAATTGTGAACTCTTATATTACTCTACTTTTAAATTGACTCTATTCAGTAAACAATATTTATATTGAGCATTTGTAATGTAGCCGTTTATTCATATTTATACCAACATCTATTACCTACATTATTATTTCGTACAATTTGAGTAACATTTATTTCAAATGTTCCATATTAGATAAACAAATACTTAAAAACATGATCTTCCTGCAATTGTTTAAATTATGAAAAAAGTTCGTATTTATCCTCACTAAGCAAACATTGGTTTGTATTCATAGATATTACTTTTAAAATATTTGTCCTTGTTAAATTCTTATAATTGAATTTGCAAATTTAAATTTAAATTTCATTATATGTATAGATCATATCACAGCACCATAGATTTAACACGTTTTTTAAAAATATATTTAGATTTCGGTATGTTGATAATCAAACATATCTATTTTAGATGAGTATCGTTAATATGAATTGGTAAAATAACATTTTTGAAAAGTTTGGAATTCAGTATTTGTCATTTATGAGTCAATTAATAAAGGATTTATAATGAACGCTTGAAAGAATAAAATAAAGAAAATAATATATAAAAAGTAAATATACATTTGTAAATTATTTTATTTAAAGAAAAATAATTGTCTATATTCAAATAAAAAAATATTTTTATATATGTAATGATTGTTGGCGAAATTATTTACATGCCAAATACCACATTTGCATAAATGACCACAATTTAAGTGTTTTATGCATTAATAAGGATTATACAAATTAAATTTCATTTTACATATTCTATATTATAAATTATTATATTTGAGCTGCGGTACCTCAACAATTTTCAATACTTTAACAAAACTTTAGTTACTTGTATAATGTACAGAACTATTAACGAATGGATCAAATCTTCTGATAATTGATTAAAGACCCGCTAACCCGGATTCTCTTCTGGGGCCTTCTGGGGGAACGAAATCTCTGAAATATATTTTAAATCATTTAATTGAATTATATTAAAATGGGGTTCATCAGACTAAAATCGATTATACAATTGTTAAATGTTAAATACTCATACATAATATCGAATCAGGTGCGTAACCAGGGGCGGTTTGCACTGTTCGAACGAACGTCGGTTATATGTGTGCCCTTTATGGCTATATAAAAAATATGCATATTTTTGGTTATGATTAAATAATAAATGTAACAAAATTTTCAAACTTTTACAACAAATCTATATCGACCGTTTCAAACGACCTTTTCAAAAAGCTGGCTACGGCCTTGTGACGAATATATTTTAATGTCGATTAAAATCGCTAGATAGCGAGCGAAATTATTATTTTTAATATAGGTGCTATCGGAGGTATTGTCGGATTTTTAAAAATTATTCTATTCATGGAGTATACAATTATTTCTGTTTATAACATATATTTATATTAAAATTTGAACATTTGTAATATTCAACTGCATTATTTTATAGAAAGTAAAGAAATGAAAAGGAAAGATTTAAAGAGATTATTTATTACTACTGGATGAGAAGGTAAAATGGAGCAGATATGATAAGAGAGATAAATGCAGCATGTGGAGAAAGAATTGTGGACGAAAGAACTTGCCAAAGATGAAAGAAGCAGTTCGAAATCGGAAATTTTGATTTGAATGACCAAGAAAGAACCAGAAGACCTAGTTTAGACATTGTTAATGGTATTTTGAAATATTTAAGAATGTTTCCACGAAAAAGCAGTGTAGATATTTCTTCGACGGTGAATATTTCCAAGTCAACAGTCTGGGAATCCTGATTGGCATGTTTTAACTGAAGGCAATAAAAAGACTCGAATACGAATTTTTAGGGATGAGTATAACATCCCGTTATGACAAAGTTTTGGATTGGAGGTGATATTGCGAGAACACCGAATGTTTCCAAAAGATTGACACCTTACAAGACATTGGCAATAATATTCTTTTGAGTTTGCAAAGGGGTTCTCCTATGCAAGCTTCTCAAACAAGGTCAAACAATGGCAGCTGAAGTTTACTTTGGTGTACTTGCTGAACTAAAGGATAGAATGTAAACTAAAAGAAGAGGTTCATTTGAGACATGGAACTATTGTATCCAAATATTGCAAGATGCCCTGCACGTCCTTATACCGCTAGATTAACATCATAAAAGATACATGAAATCAGTCTGCCTTGTATTCCGCATCCCCTCCTTATTCCCCGATCTGGCCCTAGTGACTTTTTTCTTCACTTAATTCACATTTTTCAGGAAACCAATATTGATGAAATTATCGCAGCTGTAATGTAAATAATTTAGTTGTAAAAACCTATTTCATAAACTGAACTACAAATGAGTCGTAACTAAACTGTTACACACTATTTTTAGTTATGCTTGTTGGAGATTACGCCTGTTGTAAGAATACTATATTAATAGATTCTAATATATCTTCTTTCTATTTGTAAGCATGTATATATGTATAATGGAAAATTGATTTATTTGATATTTTCATTCTTACTAAGATGTACTTTTGATATAGTTTTGGTACATTACAGATTCTATATAAAATATTTATTAGATATAACTGGATCTAAATAATTAATTGGAAGTGTTATATCATTACAGACTATTTATCGCCAATGACGAAAAAATACAATCTACCAATAAAGCGATTTTTTATTATTTTAATTTTTTCATTAAAGATAAATTAATAATTTTATTGATTTATTATTGAATTTGTCACAACATAAATCTTACCCGTAGTATATGGTGCCATCACCATTTTTGTCTAACTTTTTCTTCACATCGTCAATATGCGATTTCTTATAAGGAATTCCAAGTTCCTACAAACAATTAGAATACATTTGTGTTGTTAATATATAAGAATATAAAATTTTCAAAACAATATTTCAATTTTGTATTTCTTAAAAATGATTAAGAATAAATATCATTTTTTTAGAAATTGTTGAACTAATTATATATTATAAGTTAATACTTAAACTTTAATTACATTACTAATTGTTTCAAACTAGAAAAAATTCTTTATATATATTGTGAAAATTTATCGATTACTATAAAAGTTACCGAGAAATTGTAATTCTATGTCTTTTGGAATGAATCGTTTTCTTTAAGATACAATGTATCTATTGGTAATATATAAACACTCCAATGCAATGCAATAATTTACTGAAAATAAACTTACATTAAGTGCTTCGGCGAACTGAGCTGGAGTCACTGCCTTTGTACTATTTTCATCCAGTCGCTGCAACACCCCGATGAGTCGAAAGTCATTGACGATGTAGTGCTCCCGTAGTAGTGTTATCGGGTTCTTGAGGTTCACAGCCTCCTTCTTGATGTCGCCTTCTGTGTTACCGACGCGAAGTTCAGGTCCGTACTCACACACGAACTCCGGAAGCTTGGTTTGCATATTTTCGATAGTTTTGATAAATTCGAATTCAACAGGGATGTCCTTCACAGAGGCAAATAAATCATGATGCAAATCAATAATTTCGGAAAATAGTTTTATATTATTCAGTTCCTAATTTATACTGAGAAACTGAGTTCTAAAAATATATAAAACAAAATATTTGTTTAGACTTTTCTTAACTATTATGTTTTAATTAAAGCAAAATTTAAAAACTTAGAAAGTCAAGGCTCAAACGTTTTGGCTGGATTTACTATTGTCCAAATTTCAATCTGAAAATACTTACAAATAGTGAAAGGAAAACACAGGGACTATTGTCACACTTCTCCAAAGGTGCGATAAATTGAAGAACTCCAGTCGTGTTGATGGGATTGTTGCCCATGTAGAGATGAGTGAGAACTTCGTTGAGAACCAAAGCTTTTCCCAATAACACGGCAACCTCGCTGTCTAACCGATTGCCACTGATATCCAACTCTTGAATACTGCCGTTCTCTCGGATCATATCGGTTAGAGCTTTACCGCCTTCTTTGGCAAATCCGTTCCATGAGAGATTGCACCATTTTATTCGAATGTTATCCTACACATAAGATGATAAACTTAATTTCTTTTTAAAACATGAAATATGATAATTTGAAAAAATATATTTATCCGAAAAAACAGTAAAGTTTAGTATTATTTAATTCACCGTATATTCCAGGTACACAAAAATAAAATAGTTTTGTTTTTTGAATATTGCATTCAAAGTAATTAAAAAATCAAACTATTTTGAAAATGAAATCAATAGAATAATATTTTAATGTGTAAAATATTTTAAAAATTAAGCAATGGGTTAAAAAATATATATTACACCTTTAAACTTTTTGCCAAGGTAACCGCACCCTCGCCTCGAATGGAGTTCCAACTGAGGTCTAGGCGCTCTAGAACATCATTTGAGTAGAAAGCTGGACCGAGTATTTCAGCTCCTTCAGATCCTATTCCGTTATGACGAAGAATAAGATCGACCATACTTTTACTGTTCTGAAGAGGACACAAACATGATGCAATTATAGAATTCTGGAGTTGTAGTTCGGAACAATATTTATAAAGATTTACAGTTTTATGAATTAACTGTAAAAAATTAAGAAATCGATAAAAAATGTAATGTTATCTTTAGAAATATTTTTATAACCTTTAGAGTTAACAAACAATTTTTTGTTGTAATTTTAATGATTACTTTATTTTAATAGAAAATATTTTCCAATATAAATATTCTTTTCTTACATTTTAATACAGTACAAATTATATATTTTCTTCTAGCTCACCTCAATCATATAAGCCAAACTTTCACAAGCCATATCACCAAGATCATTTCCTGTATAAACAAGTCAGAAAACTAAATTTTAGATACATCATATTCGATAAATAAAAACATAGGTTCATTATGAAATCTATATAGGTCTGTTCTAAATTTTAGTCAAAATCAAAATAAAAAATAAGTAAACAAAAAAATTTAATTATTATTTTTTTACATCTTTATTATAATTTAATTAAAATGAAACTTTTGGAAATTAAAAAAAACATTGTTTCTCTAACCTGCCAAATCTAAATGAACAATATTTGTGTTGATGGGAATCGCTTTACTTATGGCAGTCATTCCATCCCACCTCAGCTTATTATCAGCAAGAACCTGAATTTATCAAAAGTGAAAATATTAATGATATTAAATGATATTAAATCCTCAATAAACTTTTCGAATTATAGAATTGTTATTACTTGACTAAAATAATTTTGATTAAAGCTGAAATAGATAAAATTTAGTGAAATTACTGAATTTATCTTTCGACATATACGTTAATTATTAACTATAGTAAATAATTATAGTAAACGTCTATTTAAACATCTAGTAAACATTTACCTACATTAGCAACTTACTAATTTTTGAATGTATCCATTCTCTTCAATCATCTTGGCGATTGCTTCCCCACCTACACACTCCATCCAGTTTCCACTAAGATCCAGAGTCTCCACTGTAATATTACCCTGCAGTGCACGTATCCAGTTACATAAAAAAATTCTTTAATCTATATATACCGTAATAAAATGATGAAATTTAAACAATTCAATTTATTTTTCTGTTGCTTAATTTTTTTAACTTGTAATTTTTAAAAGACAAATTGTTTAAGAAAATTGTTTATATATAAGAATACTTTTATAAAATAGTTAATCGATATTTTATATGCTCAAAAATAAAACTGTTTAAATCGTAAAATATTCTCTAAAATCTAGAAGATATATACATTCTCTTAATATGTAAAAACAAAACAGAAATTGTTTAAAATGTTTACTTTAATCAATATTAAAGAAATAGTTTCTATAATAAATTTATTGAAATGAAATACTTATAATATTAATAAAGAGTTCCCAATTAAATATAAAAGAGTCATTAAATATAACACCTTACTTTTAGTGATTTAAAAACTATTCTTGGGATTTTTCATTGTGATAAAACTTTTGTTATACCAAAATCATTGAAAATTAAACACCATCTATAGTTTATACGACTTACTTGCATGACCCTGGCAATAGCCTTAGTTCCCCCAGGACCCAGTCCATGGTAGCGCATGGTCAGATTAACGTCTTGAATGTGATGAGAAAAAAATTTGACTGGAACGACACCCAACTTTTCACAGAGACGGACGTATTCACATCGGCCTGTGGTGTCATGGAGAGCTTCCTGTACCTCAGGATCTTCCTCTAAGGGAGGACAGTCATAGCTAAGTCTAATTGACTATTTACAAAGTCTTAAAACATATTAAGGAAATTATTTTTTATAATAAATGAGCATTTTGTAAGATTTTTTTCTTAATCAATAATAAAAATAAAAATAAAATAATTCAAAATTTTATTTTAAATTTACTAAATCGATTAAATTAAATAATTCAAAATTTTAGTTTAAAATTACTAAATCGATAATACCTAGTCTATACGATGATTAATTGAATCGAAATAAATTTGTTTATTAATAAAAAAACCTTTTAATTTTGGGAAATAATTGTTTTTGAACGTTTCAGTTGAGTATTTTTCATGGGCAGTTTTCCAATTAATCGTTTATTAAACAGTTGCTTGTGCTAATGTAGAATTATTACTCCCATTTGAATGTATTTAATACAAAGAATGTATTTTAATTTTTAAGCTATAAACGAGAGTAGCTTAACAAAATAATAGATAAATGAATTTTAAAAAATAGAAATACTTACATATAAAAAGGTAATGCAAAATAATTATATATATATAACAATATTTTTACATTGAATGATTCATTATTATCCAATTATATTACAAAATTATTATCCCAAAATCTATTTTAAAAGTATTATTTGATATTTAAAATGTTTGCAATAATTGCATAATATGGCTAATTAAATATTAACATTCCCAGTAAGGTATAACAGATTGTGAAGTTAAATACAGTTAATAATAATTCTTCTTCTAAGGAATAAGTTAACAAATACAATTATAAAAACAATGAAATATTTAGCGTCAATCAATTATGCCCTCATTATTTAGCAGGAAAGTCGATAATCGTTTAAATGGATTCTTTTATTTCAAATAAAATACGTATGGAGTGATCAATTAATACAATTTTACTTCATTATATTCTTGTAAATCCATTAAGATTGTTATGATTAGTTTACAAAATAAAAATTTATATCTATTATGGAATATTTATTTATAGACATGTTAATTACTAAGTTTATTATTTCTAAAAAGAAGAGATTCATTACAAAGTCATTTATCAATTACCTATAGGTACCAATTATTAATTTAATTATGACCAGTCGGCAGATTCGTTTTTTAATTATGTTATGTAGTTTTTCTTTTTTAAATGAATTGCTAAAAAATATAATCTATAAAAGGATACTTATACATTTAATGTCAACATCTTTGAATTAAAAAAGCATTGAATGTATCCATAATAAACTTTTATTTATAATAAGACAATATTTCTTTTTTTAAAAAGTATTATTTCATAATCTTCAGCAATTTTTGATAGATTTTTGTGTTCTTAAACTATTTTGATGATAGTAAAATTAAATATTGTTTTGAATTTTTGAACCCATAGTTCTTATTAAATTTTCATGTCTGTTGTATATAACATGTAAGAGTAAATAAAAAAATAAAAAAAAATTTCATAAATTAAAAAATATTTATGACAAACAAGTTCGTCAATAACAGACGAACTGTATACCCATTTTAAAATTGATAAGTAATAAAATTTATAAATATCGACAATTTTTAAAATAAGAAAAATTTAAATAATTTTCAAATTTACAGAATAAAATTTTAAAAATAATCTAGTTTCGAATTTATATATTCAATTATAATCTTCGTTAATTCATATGATATTAAAATATTTATAATAGGAATACGCGGTTAAATATACAAAATTATTTGCCAATTTATTGTACTCTATTCAAATAGTGGCCTTACTTGAACACAGAACTTCCATATGAACTGAGTTAACAAAGTATTTTAAATTCTGAAATATAACTTGAAAACAATTGGAAAGAACTAATAATGTTTAAAGTATTTAGCCACACGTTCAAAACAAATAAAGTTACCATCTTCTAGATCCGTATCCCAGAGGCTGTCATTTTCGATTAGCATTTGAATTTCTCTTGCTCGTGCTTCATATGGATCCATGTCGTCTTCTTCCTCATCGTCGTCTTCTAAACTCGATCTACTGTACTGCACGAAGTCTACAAAAGGACCCAAACGGGGGACATCATTATTGTAGCAATCCTTATCAGTAGAAATCATATTTGAATATTTTCCAGGTGCACGTTATAAACAAGTTATACTATTTTTGTCCTTAACATTGAAAATCAGTGATCAATAAAGATAATAAATCGGTCGAAAATGTAAATATTTTTTTACGGGATACAATGTTTTGACTGAGAAGCGGGTGTCGATTTCATCTTATGTTGTATTAGAGACTCTCGGTTTACACCCTGGAATGCTATGATTGGCTTGAGTAATCTTTCATCAGTGCTCCAATTAACGATATACCCCAAACATATTTCTACTTGAGCAAAATTGGTAATTTATCAGAAAAATATATCAACATGTTGTTAATTTCGACTAAAAATGAAACAGTTTTTTTTATTGTTTCCATAGTTAATCTAGCACAATTTTTATATTATTTTTCGAACGATTGAACATTTTTTAAATAAACTAATAAATAACAATATTGATTGCAACAAATTGTAACTACAAAACTAATAATATATACTGCTTACATACTCTACTATTAATTTAAACTGCTACATACTGAGCATAATATAAACAGAGCACATACTACTTATAACAAAATGAACACCAAAATATGTAATACCTTCGTCTTCAATCTGATCTTCAGTTTCGATGACACTCTCTTCTTCCTTATCTAAATATATAATTAATTTATAAGTCAATATTTAATAATCTTATTCATATAGGTAATATATTATATAAATTTTTACATACTACATATTTATAATGGAATTGAACACTAAATAAGTAATACCTTCATCTTCAATCTTATCTTCCGTTACGATAACATGAAACGCTTTTTTCTTATCTAAATTTATTAAAGAATGTCAATTTAAATAAACTATTTCATTTATAAATAATATACGAATTACTCCTATTTATTCTATTCATTTTAAATCAAATTTTATGTAGTTTTAAGATAAATGCTTATTTCAAAATTATAGGTTTAATAGTATCACCACATAAATAATTTTATTAAAATAATAAATGATAATTGGACAATTTTCAATCAATTCTTGAACACAAAACACAATTCATGGATGAATAAAGATACTATAGAATTTAAAAAATGTAAACAAATATACAGATAAAATACTATAAAATACAATAAAAGTAAAATAAAAACACTCTATATGTAAATTAAACCGGTAAAACTACATTTAATAATTTTTTCTGAATAGAAACATTAAATTATTAAGTATTTAAATTACATAATTTTTCGACAATATAATAAGGCTTAACATTGTCGAAACTTTATATGTCAAATACCTACCTTTTGTTCATATTTAAATTATAAAAATAAGTTTTCTTATGAGCAAAAAAAGAAATTTTATAAAAACGAAAGCGTAACAAATAATACAAATGTTGGATATAAAAGAAATGTAAATTCTACCTTTTAGATAAACTGTCTATATTTGTTTTACTCAAACACGATTATAAATTTGTTACCCGTTTCTTGAGGTTGATCCTCTCCTTCTTGATCAGGAACCTGGGTTATTAAAACCGGGACAGAATTAGCTTCTTCTTGGTCATTCGGGGCTGTTTCCGAAGTGTTTGAAGGTATTAAATCGCACACCAGTTCGTTTGTTTCGTTGTTGGGCAGCAAGTCTTTCTCTCCGGGTGCTAAAGTAAAACCACTGTCTTCCAAGAGTTGTGAAATGTATTCTTCGTCTTCCACAATCGGAACCGTGGGAGTTGGGCTTTCTCCAGTCTCAGAGATATCCTTTTCTTCCATAGCAACAGAAGTTATACTGGTGAAAATAGCGGCGCAATGTTCAAAATGTGATTGACGTGAGAACGATTGAAACAATTTTAACTGTCTTGTATTATATTGGTATTAAAAATCATTAGATGTTGGAACGACACAATATATAGATTCAATTCTTGTCTAAATATGCTCAGTTGATTAAAGAGAGCCTCCTTGCAAAACACAAATAAAGAAGTACAGATGAGGCATCATTAACGCTGAAGTTGTTAAAGTAAATTCTCGGACTGTGGTAGTATAGTACCACTTATAGTTTAGAATGAAAACAGTGTGCAGTTTATTGTTCTTAAGGTCAGCTAACCGAACAGGTTGAAACGGAGGCTGCGCATATATACTACACTAAACCACTAATAGAAATGACTTCTCTGAAAATTGTGAATTGAGGGATACCTTTCTCTGATTCTGTTAATGCAATGTTCATAATAAAAGTCTCCTATAAATTCCCTTTAAAACCAGTACAGCGTTTGCCTTTTAGCAATTTTTGTTTGGAGTTTTACCGGTAGAGACGGATGTTATTTCAAGAGCTTATTATTAACCAAATCTGGATAATAGCTGTATAAGATGCAAATAAATACGATTTTATACCATCATAATTAATCGTGAAGTTATTAATAGAAATCCTTATTTTTATTCAATCAATAAGAGTTAGCGCATAAAAATTCACAATTGCGGGACAAAAACTAGCTTAATCTATTTTATTAAGCGATTATTATATAATGTCGTATGAAAGGAAACCTTACGAATGCATTGCCTATACATACACAAACACACAAATAGAATAAAAAAGCAGTGTAACTTCATCACATTTACAAATACCTACATCATATGTAAAATGAGAAAACAGAAAATATTAAAAAAAATATATTATATAATATCAAATAGATTAACACAGTGGAATCCAAACTGTTTTAAACTTTTAAATCTAGAAAATAATTCGTTTATACTGCATTATATTAAACAATTATTTTTTATTTAAAAGGAATAAATTTATCAACGACGGAAATTTTTTTTTCAAATATGTAAAGACAAAAAAGGGAAGTAGTGATTTTATATTACTGTTTTTATGACTTCAAGCTATTTCTAGTCGATTCTTAATAAAAATCTTTTATTATAAAAAAATAAAAATTAAAAAGTTTAGTTAAAAAAATGTTTGACAGCCACTGGACCTGCATGGTTATTGTATGATATTATGACAAGTCTGACATCGGGTAGTAATATTTATTAGAAAACTATGTGATTTTTGAGTGACATAAACAATTATATTATGTAATTAAAAATTATTATAAAAAATGTAAATATCCTTTTTCAGTTTGAACAAGAAACGTTTCTTCTACTCCTCAAATCAGTAGAAAATTATACAATAAATAAAATTACTGAATTTATATTAATTATAATATGTTAAATTAATTGTAGTACACAGTTTAAATTACCAAATTTTCTGACAACATTTAGGGATAATTTGTTCAGGAACCTCCCAGTTCAGGCAGCAATCTAAACGAATGTTTTTGATTTTACTACTTCAAGCTGATATTATCTACAAATTCATTTTATGAGCTCTCTGAGCAATTTTCAACAATTGTTTCATAATAAAAAAGCTTACTGTTTCTAAGATTGTAATGAAAGACCATTTGCTGGTACAGATCAGTAGAACTATAGAGTACGTATACCTAACAGTCGAACAGTCAAGCATAACCCTGTAGCTGAA
>JAUZNC010036736.1:0-18730 GCA_034780395.1 Vannuccia rotundouncinata | reverse complement strand
CTGATCTCTCTTTGTATTTCACTGATCTCTCTTCGTCTCTTTGTATTTCACTGATCTCTCTTCGTCTCTTTGTATTTTACTGATCTCTCTTTGTATTTCACTGATCTCTCTTCGTCTCTTTGTATTTCACTGATCTCTCTTCGTCTCTTTGTATTTCACTGATCTCTCTTTGACTCTTTGTATTTCACTGATCTCTCTTTGACTCTTTGTATTTCAGAAAAGGAAACACTGCCCTCCACGAAGCTGTCGGTCTGGGTCTGGACGGTGAAGAAGTGATCAACGCTCTTCTAGGGTGAGTCGATAGCAGACAATATTTTAATCATTCATCGATAAGAGAACGTCCCAGTCATCAAGATAATTGGCTGTTTGTTGTTGTTGCAGATGTGGAGCCAGCGTCCACAAGAAGAACGACCGTGGAGACACCCCATACAGCCTAGCGGTTTCCTCTAAATGTGACCCAGTGATTAAGAAACTCGCTTCTAAAATGGGTCAGGCCAAACTGGATCAAATGGTTCAACCTCGACATGATGACGACGACGATTATGATATATAACTGATCCTCAACCCAACTATTCCCGTTTGTAGCTCTGGACAAAACAGAGACGATGGTTTCTCATAGTTCTATATTTCGCTTCTAACTTTTATTAATTATGTTCGATGAATATTTTCTGATTGTTATTCCTGTTATTATCGTCTGATTTATTGTTATTACGGGGCCAGTTTGCAACCGACTTGTTAGGTATTATAATTACAGTACACAACGCCATTAATTTCTTCTGTTTATCTCCTCGATGTTGCCTTATCGCTTATATGTTTATTTGTTCACCTCGACCAGCCTAGCTCTGTATCTGTCCTCGGTGTATACAATACTAATTCAATATTTCCGTAGTTTTGTCCGCAAAATATATAAATATTTCTCACCAGGATTCCCTTTTTTATATTAGTCAGGAAACAGTATTTCATTTTTTAGTTAAAAATTTTTTTTAAAATATTTTTTGTCTCTGCGGTCTTGTTTACTCGCTGTAATTATTGATTTATTCTTTATTGTTTCCCAAAATAAATAGATTTTAATTGATAAAAAATATCTTTATTTGATGAAATCTTTAATAAGAAAACTAAATTACGTAAAGCATAATCATAGAAGTATATAAATCTTTAAAATAGAGATGAAATAAAATAAGTTTATCTGTCATTATAGGATTCAGAGGATAAAATCTTTTGTAAAAAGTCATTGGCACGCAACACGATTAATGAAAGTTTGTAAGAATTGGCGGGAATTTGAATATGTCTGGATGCATGAAGTGAGGCATTGTTTTGTTGAAATCAGATTTGGACCACTGAAATGGAGGAACCTGATCATACGTGGGGCCGTTTATGGCCACAAAGTTCAGCTGAAATTAAGATTGATAATATAAAATATTTATGAAGTATTTATATACTACTCATATTTTTCAAGTAGTATATGTAAGTAAACGTTTTATTAAAAATGTATTACAAAATTCATTGGAAATTATAGAATCTGTTTTTTAAAAGGCGGTTATAATCATAATTAACGGAGTACATTTATTGTATATGACAATAAATGGTTTCATTGGATATCCAGATAAATCTTTGAATTTTATGAATACAAAATTATTTCAGTGGTTATCATTGATTATTGATTATACATTGATTATCCAACGCAAACTACTTCCTCATATGCAATATTGATCACGTTTACTCACCGCTCTCATCATAGTTGAATTCGTCAGCTTCATATCCGTTCCTCCGTGGGCACGATGTCCCAGGGCAGCAAAAGGAAATCTTCCGTTCGCTGGATTCAGATCGGACCGGGAGGATATTGTGTTCTCGGCACTGTAGGGCGGCTGACAGGAGCATCGAGAGAGCGGATCTTTCTGGAAGTTGTTGTACCTGAGACCAAGAGAACCATATTGAAGACCAAATACTCACCTTACAACACGGAGATCATTTTGAAGACGAAATACTGACCTCATTAACCGCATCATAGAGTAGACATTGGTGACCTTGGAATGGTCCCGTTTGAATATCTTGGCCCGTGGGCTGCCCTCGTGAGTAAACCAAGGTCCGTATTGTTTGGCTTTAGCGGGAAATCCACTTGTGTCATAGATTATTTTGAATGCTCTGTAGAAATGATCAATTAAACTATGTGAATTATTCAATGATGTTCATATTTTAAGTAGGTAATAAGGGCTACACATAAGGTGATTATAGAGCTACACATAATGTGATTATAGGGCAACACATAAGGTGATTATAGGACTACACATAAGGTGATTATAGGACTACACATAAGGTGATTATAGGGCTACACATAAGGTGATTATAGGGCTACACATAAGGTAATTATAGGACTACACATAAGGTGATTATAGGACTACACATAAGGTGATTATAGGGCAACACATATGGTGATTATAGGACTACACATAAGGTGATTATAGGACTACACATAAGGTGATTATAACTTACGGAATGTTATAACTACCCCAATATCGATTATTTTGTAGCACTGACGTAAGATCTTGGTAATAAACCATTCCTCTGGAAAAGGATGAGATCATTTTTAGTATTATTCAAAATTTATTACTCAACTTCCAACTCACGGCAATTGTTCTGCAACCGTTAGGAGTCCCTTCTGTAGTGGTCTCTTGGCGATGAATTTGTTATAATCAACGACCATCCATTGATTATTGTAACTGAAGCAATTTCAATATTATTAATCATTAATCCATATTCATCTATTTTAGAAAGGGATTCCAATTATTTCAACACTTAAAATAATTAATGGACTAGATACCAGGGATTGGTCGTCCACGCAAATATTCGATTTCATTGGTCTGCACTGTCGACCAATGAAAATCGAGTATGGGGGGCAAATCAGCGGATGACCTGCTATATGATCTAGATGTCCACAAAGCATACTACTTATAAAACTTAAATAATGAGAAAGAGAACCCACGTGCCGCTGTTGAGGTAGGCGAAGTACTGAACCCACTGCGAACCATTTGTAGCCATGCGGTTGGCAACTTGGACTCGTAGGAACTCCAAAACTGAACTTCTGGCCGAATTGCGCACAATATTCCACAGGGAACTGTTGTAATTACCGTTTGTGGTCTCAATGGCCACCTGCAACAAACGTTTTATAATAATACATGCATCCGGACTTTCTTACAAGTCCCCCAAACCAGTTTGACTCACCAAACCAGTCTTCATAATATAGAAGTCATCCCCTGACGAAGCCAGGCTCGGGTACGACGATAAGGACATTTGATATCCTGGAATTCGCGGCGAATCTGAAGACAGCGAAAATTTTCATTTGTACACTGAATTAGAAGCATGGCTTATGGTGTGAAGCCTTACTTGGATGTGCAGTCATCCGAAAAGGAAGGTCGTACCGCTTCAAAACACGCAGCATTGCGCTGTACTGGTTCCAGGTGTCATGTGACGTGAACAAGTCCGTGTTTCCTGGAAGAAGCTTTATAAGCGCCGAACATTTACCATTGCCGGGCTGGCTTACGGTCCGTCCATTCTTCCCAAATGCTGACTCGAGATCTTCAAGATCTCCGCTCACTTGAAGCAAACTGTGCAAATAATCGATTAATGTAGACCTTTTGAGTACGCTATTAACCCTTTGAAACTGGGAGAAATTACTTTAGTTTTATGGAGTTGTGTGAATGTACTAAATTTATGTGAAAATAATTGCCGTGTCCACAATCAAGAGAAAATATTACTAAAATATTTTCTAATAAGCAAATATTTTGATTCGTCTTAGCAATAGTCTACAGTCGTATTCTCAATAAATTAAATTATTTCGTTAATACCAAACAACCTGTCTCAATTTGCACACACACTAAATTTGTTTACAACTTTTTTGGGTTTCTATTAACTGTTGACCTTACCAAATATGTTATTGCTTGTGTCTGTCGATTATTATTTCCTGGTTTGAGTATCTTACCGATATTTACCTCTCATCTCGCAGGAGTAATTCAGTCCCAGTTAAGGAACAGAGTGATGGTCATTTGTTCATATGCTTAATGATAAAACCTTTGAACTTCCATTATTTACATTATAGCTATATTAAAATGTGAAAACTTATTTTTAATTATAAATCATTATAAAAATACGCCTTTACACGTTAGTATTTTTATCAATAAATAGCAACTTATACGATTTAATAATTCATCAATATATAAAAGAGGATTTGACTTGCTTTCGGTGCAACAGAAATATGTTTTTGAATGAGGCAAAATACAACTGTTGCATTCAAGTTGAAACCAGTAGTTTTGACACATTCCAACAAATGCACTATTACAATACGGTTATGTAAAATTATACTTTTTGATTATATTACACTTATTTATTTTGACCATTGTATTCGCTGGCGTACCTCATTATAATTATATAGTACCACAAAATATCAAACTTTTCATTACATTTTCTGCTTTGAAGTATAACTATAAAGTGTTACAAATATTATACTTATATTCTAATCCGGGTTCAATGAGTTAACCGGATAAGCATGGTTAGATAACAGAAATATGAAAATAGAGTTACGAAGTACTAAAATCAGATTCTCTTTATTTTTATGTTACGCTTATTTTGACTAGGCGAATATCACATGACGTTACTCTGAGTTCTGGTGTAAATGCGGATCTAATAGTTGGTGAAATAGTTGGTGAAATCGTGAAATATAAGTAGATTAAACGAATATGTGTACAGTTTAGAGTTGCAAATGGGTATAGGTCAATGTACAAAGATTAAAATGCGTATTGGATGGTGTATCTGCAGTTGACGGTGGAATGTTCACTACCTATAAATTATCTTGTTATTATCGTTATCGTTGGTTAAAATTACTTATCAAGATCAAAAAGCTTAGGAACAATAAATTGTATAACAAGTTTCAGTGGCAAAACAAAAAGGTTAAAATAACGACCAGTTTGACTCAATGACCGAAAACATGAAATCTTACTAAATAGAAAAAGGGTCTATCTCCATTTGGTTGAAGGCAGCAATGGAAAGTTGTTTAGAATTGGAGACGGGACGTTTGCCAACAAAAGCGTCTTCCAGCCCCTTGATCTGCCAAAGTTGAACCTCAATCTGAACAAAAGGAATAAGCCCCCGGACAAACTTGATGACATGAATTATGGGACGACAAGATTTACTTGGTGCCAAAAAGGTTCAGTCATCCGCTTCTGAAGAATTTGCGATTTCATCCACTGAAGGTTTGCAAGGAGATAGGTGCGTAGTTTTGTGCAAAATGTTGAATATGGCCGCTTACAATAGTCTGCAATATATGGCGGGGCATAAAACGTTTGCAATTCACGGATAAGCGATTGTTTTTAGAATGAATTACTGGAATAGGTATTGAGCCAGTGCGCTCTGGTAAGATTTCCTACGGCGATTCCTTCGAGATATCCGGCCCAGTAAGCTTGGATGCTGTCATTGAAATTTGGTGATGAGGTTACGTGCTGAACATACCACCTGCATGGTTAGAAATCAACACACGTTTTTAAATGAATAAGAAAAGGTTACTAGGCAGAACTTCAAAAACTGATTCAAATCGTTTTTAATGGTTTCCTTCTAATTAATTATTAAATGAATATTTCACAGATTCATCTATACTTATTGTAAATAGTTTACACAATCGTATGCCTTACTTAGGATTCCAATTCATTTGAAATACACAAACAGTATTATACAGATTGTGCTGGACTGGAATTTGTTTTAAACTGATTATTTAAAATGATACATAATTATACAATTGCATGATCTTAACATTTAACATCATATATGCAGTTAAGTTACCCAATTTTCTTATCATCTGGAATAGTTGCGACACTAGCAACAAGATATGCATCAGTTCTCAACAGAAAATCGTCTGAAAGTAAATCAAACAATTAAATGATTTTAAATTGGAATTAAAAAGTGGTTGTGGTTATAAATTAAACTTAACATGCAGCTTATTATGTCCAAGCTTCATATAAACTTTGATTCATCTCACCTAAATAGTGTATTTGCTTGTTTTTCAACTTCATCTCATAATTACAATCCTTAGTTATGTTTATATACGCTTGTTCAGAAAGTTTTTTCTGTTTTTTTTTATGAAAAAAGATAATAGTTTTATATAAAAAATCATGAAGTTTCATCTAACTTTGCCTGTGTTAGTTGATCAGTGTGAAGATGGGCATTATCATGGAGGAAATTAATATTGTTAGCATCTTTTGACAGTGCCTCTTCTAAGTTTTATTAAAAATTCGTCTTTCCATTCATAGAGCAGTTCAATAAATCTTGGCATTTATTGTTTGATTTCTGTCCGTAGTCTTGAAGAGAATAACCCCTTTTGTGTTCCAGAATACAATCATTAAATGTTTTTGAGGAATCATATTTGAGGGCTAATACAATAGGAACATTGTCATCTGATCCCTCCAGTTTGTATGATGAGTACCAGCTTATTGTCTTCATTATGAGATCCAGATTCCATCAACTTTTAACAATTGATTGAGAAAGTTGTTTCTACTAAGTCTTTCAATTTTCTCAGCTGAAATATGAATGTGATTATTCCTTTTTTCAGGGGACAATTGGTGAGGGATCCATTGGAAAGTTTGGTATTTTTCACCATTTGTTTCCTACGATTCCAAACAGTGTATAAGTCAAGGTAACTTGCTATTTCTCAATGTGTTGCATGACGATTTTCAAACAGACACTCTTTCATCTACACCTTCAATACTTGATCAACCTTCCCTTTCTTTTTCTTTAACTTCAAACTCAACATTATTAAATTTTGCAATCCAATTCAGACAAGTTTTAGTTGTCCCAATGTTTTGACCTAGTGGTTCACACATTTATGCTGCAATGGTTGAGGAATAAAAACCCCACATTTATCAGTAATAAATTCTTTTTTGAACATCTTTTCTGTTTAATTCCATTACGAATTTGTTTTTACTTGAAAATTATGGAGTTTGAGGTCTTGAATATTGATTTTGTAAGTCTATGTTGGTAAAAAATTACACTGGAATAAGGGGAATTTAATATAATAATAACAGGTTTTTTGATTACAGGTTATAAAAAGGATACACCCAATTATACTAATATATAAAAAGTAGAAGACTACAAACATTACAATTTCTATTAAGGCAATATTTTCATCAAGGTAAGGCAATATCACATCAAATGCAGAACAAAATAGTACAAGTATATCTGAGTATATATTTAAGAAAATTCAAGTATCTTACAAAAAAGTTTAATTTTTAATGCTCTAATACACATTTCAGCCATTTTGTGTATTTAGATAACCTGTTATTTTACATTATATTTTCCAGTGCTATAATTAAAAAATAAAATATAATAACTATCATAAAGACTTATTTAAAACAAATTTATTATTATTTGTTTAATTTCTTTTTAATGCAAGCATTAAAACCAATAAACAAAAAATATAAAAAAAATTTAAGTAAATTCAACTATATGATTTAAAATCAGAGTATTCCTTTTAAAATCAGAGTAGATCCATGTATATCAGAGTATATTTTTTTAATCTGAGTATTAAACATTAAACATTACATGGCCACTCTGTTTCAGAAAATTTACAATAGAATTTCAGTTTAAGGAAAAAAATTTTTGTATAACAATTTTGAAATGTTATTTAGTATACAAATTTTTCATTTTATTATAAGAGTAATTTAAAATTATATAATTCAGTTTAAATTCTTTTATAGAATAAATTCTATTTCCTACATTAAAATAGTGATAACATGCAGTATTATTATATAAATATTAATGGTTTTGATATAAAACTTTTAATTAATAGATTAAGAGTATATAGTTATATTGTATTTTAAAACATATATGCATCAAACCTACACAATTATTAATATATATATTGATTAATTTATAAAACATGGACATTCAATTAGAATTTAACACATTATTTATCACTATTGATTGATAATATTTTTTATAAGCTTTCCATAAATATGAAACTTGTATTACTCAATTTATAATAGTTTGTAATAATATGATACCTACCTATTTGAATGTTCAGTCAAATAATTGTGCCAAATTTCCAACATATGTGCCAATAACAGTCTACATTTTTTCTATGGTAATTGTAAATCCAAGATTTAGAAATTTGTTAACTGTTAATATATAAAGTTGGGCTCTATACACCTAAGTTAGGTTGACTTTATATAGCTCTAAGAGGGTATATCTGGTATATAATCAGACATTTTATATAGAAAAAGGCTAAAATATTTGGCATACAAAAGATATGGAAATAATGGAATGCAGGCTGTTATCCAAGATCTTGGCAATACTGGTAATTGAAAAAATCTTGATGACTGTCATAGCAGTTCCCATTTAAAAAGTTCAGAGGAGCAGGTACATTTTATTTTGATTAAAACAATTTATTTATCTACATGTCCTTTTTAAATGAAATTATTAAATTGATAACATTTTAAATTTATATTTAATATTTTTTCAAATTAAGTATTTCTGGAAATCCTGCAGAAGTCAGCTGTTAATTAAAATTTTTCAAAAATACTTTTAATGTTATAAAATAACAATTGATATAATGACACATTTGTTTTACTAAGCTGAAAATATATAACTTGGTTCATTTTGAGTTTTGTTTTTATTTAAAATGGCTGGAAGACCACTCACTTGTAATATTATTTTGTAATCTTATTTAATCTTAATTAATCTTATATAATCTCAGAAACTTTGGGTAAAAAGATTTCATATCGATAAATTCCAAAAAAGTCAATAAAATCAATATTAAGCTTAAAAACAATAATTAATTTTTTTTTAATGAATTTTCCCAAAAAAATTAATTTACAGCCAACTTTTGCAAGATTGCTATATCTATTTTGATTTAATAAATTTTTTCAATTAATATTAATTTTATACAATCAGAGTCAATCAGAAATATAGATTTATACATAGTATGTCTACATTAAAAAATTATATAAAATTAAAATACTTTTAGTTAACAATAAAACAGATAATACAATATTAAATTTTCACTTTTAGATAAATTATATTACATACTTCTGGTTACTCGAAAATCATAAGAACCATCATTCTGCCGATAACCTTTCACAAAGTCATGTTGAGCCGCAGTAAAATTATAATCCTCAATAATTTTTTCAGCTTTGATAATGAAACAAAATATTGTTATTAAGAAAAAACGCAACATAATGTAAAATTAATTTGTATAACCTTGAAATAATAAAAAATATTATATTGCGCGGTATTTATATCAAAATATTAAAACAATCATAAACAAAAACAATTTATCTAATCATAAAAATAGAAGTTTAATTGATATAATTTAATAGAATATATGGTGTCCCAATTATTTCACTCATTTTTAAGGTTGTTTGGACGTTTGGGTAAAGGGTGTTTTTAGGGATGGACATTTCGAGGCTGTAGGGAATTTTTCATACAATTTAATTGAATATAGTTTATACTTAATAATTGAGCTAATTTTATCAAATCGATCGTCATTTGAGGAAGCGACTTCGAAAGTAAATGAGCCTCATACTAAAATATTTTAATGAGTACTCATAAATGATGTTCAGAAGTGATTGAAATGATCAAATAAACGCAGAATTTTATCTTTCCAATAGATATAGAAAACATTTAACTTGGGCTATACCTACGTGTTTTGATTAGTGGAAACAAAATTGATGTGTCAACATCGATCTGTCTACACTGAAAAATATGCCATAATATTAATAAAAAATGAGACAGTGTGAGAATCTACGAATCAGAAGTTGCAGGTGATAAAGTCAAATGTGAAGGAAGAGAAATGTAACTATATTTATATGGAGAAATATCTCCGCTGAAAATTTACGATTGTACAACGAATGAAATATTGCTACTTCAGAACGAAAATTACTCAAAAACCATATTTACTGGATAGTAAATATCAATTTGATCCAAATAAACAAGATTTATATTTTTTTTATTGATTTTTTTTTATTTGTTCATGATTTTTAATTTAAAAATAATAAATATTTGAGTAAATAGCTTATTTTGTACTTTATGTTATAATATATTACTTTTGAAATAAATTAATAAAGAAGCCATAGTAATTTCAATAAGAGATTGAGACTTAACGAGGTGGTACCATTGATATCGTAATTAATTTCTCTAGATTGGCAAACTACCTACTACGTTTTATACATAAGGTGCAGCTAATGTCCGATATAAAAACGGGCAAACGGATTAAAATAAATTCACTTAAATTAAAACAATTCTTCAGAAAAACATGAACTTATTATGAGTCTTATTATCATATATGATATATTTATAACAACAACAATTAAAAGAACTTAATTGGGCAAATGTAGGTATATTGAACAATTTGGTCTACTTCACAGCTCTATTTGGAAAATTATTCGCAGAGCAAGATTTCACTTTTTTATTTCGGTCTTAATTTAATTGATTACCGATCCGGATAAACATTACGATATCCTTTGGAGGTACCTGATTATAAACATGAAATAAAATAAATACAATTTATTACTGACTTGCCCTCAATAATTAAACTTTCGCCAGATCGAAATCGCAGTGAATGATTATACTAATGTATTTAACCATAGCTAATGATTTGAGATCATAAATATTTATGATCTGCGTTACCATTTATTAGAACAGTAGTAATAGTTTGATTCAAATTCTATTCTTATGCAACTTGTGAACGTTTCATATTTTTTATATGAATCAATACGCATCATTATCGACTTTTCTTAATTAAATGTCCTATGGTTGAGAAAAATGAAAGTTTGGACAAGTAGCCTGCAAATGGTTATTTATATAAAACGTTCAATTTAACACACGCGTATACTATGTTTTAAATCTAATATCGAATTTCAGAAAGTATATCATAACATAATATCTGTATTATAATATATATTGAAACTATTATACATAAATTAATAATGAAATATTAAAAAGTGAAAATAAAAATGTATTGTAAACTATGAAATATCATAATTCTATATTAAAATGTTGCATATGATACAATAATATATACAAAAATTCATGTTGACAAAAGTTATTAAACCATAATTTAATAGAAATACGTTCAGACTCGTTCAGCAATGAAGATACTAGCATAACATCCAGCCTTGATAACATTGCTGAGGATATCATAGAAGGGTGCCTGAAAAGGAATCATATACTTATGCAACATTCAAACATTGCAAAAATAAATAATTTAATCAATTGTGCGAATTACGTATTATCCTAAATAGTATATTTACATTGCAGTGGAGTGTTATCTTGAATGGATCCTGACTAATGATGGTAAGATTACTGAACACTTACTGCTTCCGCTTCATGTGCCAGGCCGGTATCATGGTGCTCCAATTCTTCATCGCGGAATTGTTTAATTACCTGAAACATTCAAGATGAATTTATGGAGACATCATGATTATATTTTCAACAATTAAAGATTGAATACCGACCTTCATAAGCTCCTTGTGTTCCTCAGGGTCATCCTCCATCAGTTCTCTCAACTGAGCATTATAATGTTCTCCAATGACAGACTCAACAGCCACCGTGCACGCCATCGCAGCCTTCGTACCCAACAAAGCAGTGCCTGCACCCAAAGCAAAGCCCGCTACATCCCAGAACGGCCGCAAAGCCGAAGGACGGGTCCTGTAGGCTGGGATGAGGGACTCAAACTTGGCAAGATGCACCTTTTCCTGCTCCCACATCTCCTGCAGACGTGAATGCAATTATTTCAAAATGCATTCAATCAATGAATCAGTGGATGTAATTCACCTGTATAACTGGGCCAACCTTCGTGTTACCAAGCACTGCCAACTGACCTTGGTAGATCCGGTTAGCTCCCAGTTCTCCAGCATGGTCCACTCGAAGAATTCGATCGATTAATATTCGAGATTTAGGAGAAAGTTTTTGTAGACCAGCCATGTCCTGAAACTTTTAATTGTGGTAAGAAAAAGTTTACAATACATGCACATCATTGAAATTGAAAAATGTGGTATTTTAGAGATATGCTGAAAGATATTTATGATTGAAACATACAATGAAACTGGTTTTAAGAATTCTGTAAATAGACGTGTTTGTGATGATTCTTAATATATGTAGACATTGAAGAAATCTTAAAATCTTACTTATGTATTTGTCAAGCTAAATAAATAATTTATGCTCTATTCTTATAAATGATAAATATATGGCAAATATATTAATATTAATTTATTTATTGAATTAATACATAAAAAATTATAACTAATATAATACAATTAGTCATCATTAATTGGGATTCAGTTATAAAACAAATATGATTTATACAAATTACAAAAGGATATTGTACAGTCACTCAGTGTCCATCCCTGTTCATGTCAATATTTTTCATATTGTTGAGATTGATTTAAAAAAAATGAGAATGAGGTAAACTTATAGATGAATAGATATGCAAATATTTGTTGTTTACAAAAAGTATATTGAGAAAACAAATATTGTATTCGAAGCTATTTCTTTTTGAGATATAAAAATGTAATATTTGGATTAACCACCTTTAATGATTAAGTATAGATACCTATATTACAATCTGGTTGAATGTTTCATAACAACACTTTAGGAGTGCATCAAAAAAATTATTTTTGATTTTTGTTTATGATAAATTGTTTTGGAAAATTAAATTTAAAATGCCATACTTTTTTATTTAGAAGTTTATTTACAAAATTATAATTTTACATACTGTATTGTATAAATAATAACTATTGTTATATTGTACTCTTAGTAATTATTATCTGTGACTGTGTGCCTATGGATATATACAGTATAATAATATATGGCTGACTATATATATAATTGCTGAAGTGTTCTTGACATTGGTTCCTCTAATGCTGGTTATTTTGTCCTCTAATGCTCTAATTTGTGTTATGCATGTACTCTTTATTTTTTTATTTAATAAAATAACATTGTCACCCTACTTTTGTTTTTATTTCATACGTTTAGGGAAGGGATATATTTATCTTTTAATCCAGAGTGTTTCTTTGATATTAAGTTATAGTGTAATAATATAATCGATATATAATGAAGAAATATTATAAACACCAAATAATGTAATGCATGATTGTCAGAAAATAGCAGAGCAAATAATCAAAATTGGACTCTACTACAAAGAGTATAAAAAACAGTGGATGATAAACTGTGCATACGTCCATTAGTTAAACACAAAAACTAGTATTTATAGAATGGGTCCAATTCTGTGATGAAAACATATTTGTTATATAATGGCATATTGAAATACTGAATATCATACAATTGAGAGAACAATCTCAGCATCTATTGGGATGTCATAATATACATTGATAAGCACAAGTGAAGTTGGTTTTTCCCTGCCCATCTTAGAACAGTTTTGTGTCTCCTCACTGCTGAAAATGACTGTTCTGCTTCACAATGTGTCACTGAAATGAGGCAGGCAATCTGTAAGTACACTACCAAGTTTGGGAAGAGAACTTTATTGCATCTATTCAGTGCTTCTAGCAATGACTCTTTTCCAGAGGTGTCAGCATATTTATGCATTTTGCCCACAATATTTCCAATTCACTACGAAGACTCCTGAAATGTGGTAGATTCATTTCTTTGATAACTGATGGAGTGAGGTTGAAGAGAGCTGACACTACACCAGCGGCTGGAGCAAAGCATTCTTCCATCTGTACTCTGATGTCATTCAAAAAAGAATTAATGATGACTGTTTAAAGTATTCTTTGGGGATTCTGAAGGATGTGTGGAATGGTAAATATTTCTCCCTTTTGCACAAGGTGCATGTTCATCTGTGCCAAGTTCTTTTGCAAGGATTAAGGCATCTTGATACCACAGCTGGAATCTTAAAGATTTCCAATATTTTTTGTAGGATCAGCTGTTTGTCATCATTATGACCATAAAGAGCTGCACCCTGATGGCTAAGATACCCAATACACTCAAAAATGCTGACCAGTGCATGTCTATTCACATCAAAAAAACTTTGACATTGATTTTCCATTTAAAAGTCAATTCTTTGCTCTGATTTCTCCTGATTCATAAGTAAAGCATCAGCAAATAGAATGCAAGACAAACAACAGCCACCATTGTGAGATTGCAAATATACTAACCATTAGTATTGCTCTAACCATGAATGATTCAATCTAAAATTTCTATTCTTGTATACCCAAATTGGAAAGTTTAATGTCTTATCTGGGCAGAAATGAGACTTAAGCAACTGCATCCTGTCATTGATATCTGACCTTTTCAATAAATCAACATTACTGAAAGGAATAACAGATAGGGTGCACTTGTGGAGGGATTAGTTTATTGTAGGCTCAGTGGAGGAAGTAGCTGATATTGATGTAGGAAGTGCTGTAGTTGTTAAGAGGGTGAGGAGTAGAGGTAGTTTGATCTGGAGTAGAGGTAGGTTGATTTAAAGTAGATGACCACTGATTAGGAGTGAAAAAATAAATTATTGGTGTAATAGATTTTGCATCTTTTAGTAGTTTATGTGTTTTCCTTTCTTTTTCATCCTCCCAGCTTGATATTTTGTGTTTTTTCTCTGTCATGATACAAATTTCAGTAAAATTTCAAAATATTTGTGATGTTAATAGTTTTGGTGATGAAAAACAAAATAAATATATATATATCCTAATAAATACTCACACACTAAATCTTCTATTTTTAGCTACATACATACACAGGACCATACCTAACAGAGAGGGGGGGGCACTTGACCCCTGCTTAATTTTCTCTTTTGGGGCCTCTTCTATTTATGGTGCCATTATATATTTAGCATATATAAATTTTCAATTTTTTACAGTGATATAAATGCAATTTTGTTGTGGCACTTTTTTGTAAAATCTTGCCCCCCACCCCACTGAAAAAGTCTAGGTACAGCCCTGATACAACACCCGAAAATCCTTATTCATAAATATTAGATAGCACTTTAGTTAAAATCCCATGTTGGTAATATAAACTTGAAGGTGCATCAATGTATATAGCAGCTATATATATATACCAATATACATATATACCCCAACTAGGTATAAGCTTTATGAATACAATCTAGAATTAAATTTAGATAAGTATTTACCACAGAAATCAGACTATAAATTATATATACAGTACTTTTTATTTATTTACCCAACAATTTTTTAAATAAATTTTACACTGAAATAAAAATAACTATTTTTTTAATATTTAATTATGTAATGCATATAATTTATATTAATATACATTTAACATTTTTTTTAAATAATTTTAATTAGATTTGTTTTATAATGGAAACCAGATTCAATATTATTTCTAAGCACAAAACCTGGCAGAGCTGGGTCTACCACCTTCAATTAGAAATATGGAGTAAAAATTAAAATAATAAAATCTATAATATTTAATAATAAATAAATAATAATTCATAAATATTTTTTAAAAATAATTAGCAGACTTTTTGAAAAAAAATTGTAGGGCCAATAATGAAAAAGAACCATATATGCTGTATATAATATATAGTCCAATTTCTATGGTATTTATATTATAGATAAATATTAGGAAGACAGACAGACAGACAGAAAGCCAGAAATACATATTAATATAATAGAACCACAAAATAAAAATCAACATTTTTATAAAATTGGTGCCAAAAAGGAGCAAGGGGGGTCTAGATTAAATTAACCCCTTTCCCCCCTTGGATCCACATATGGGCATATATACAAAAATGATCTTTACAACTATATGTGTTTAATCAGCAATAGTGAGAACTGTCTGTAGCTTATTTGAGTCAAATTTGGCACCAGCATGGGTTGCAAGAATCTTAAGAATGTCTGTTCCAGTTATAAATAGTAAGTATTGATCACTCCAATAAGATGGGGGCACTTTAGAGAATTTCATTCGAAAATCCTAGCTTACTTGGTCATTAATTTTTTTTTCTTCTAAAAATAAACAAATCTTAATTATAAATATTATTAAATATATAATATTGCATAATAAAATCAATAAAAAACTTAAAAAAATCTTATTTCTAACCCAGAGACCTGGCAGAGCTGGGTCTACCACACCTTGAACATCAAAAACATGGTCAAATTTTAATTTTTCATTAATTCATGTTATTTATATACGAGTATAAAGTAAATCAATTATATTATTATAATACATGTTATATATATATATATTTTTTTTTTAATAATTTGTTTATTTTCGGAAAATATTTAATTAACGGCAAAGAAAACTATGATCGCCCTATTCCAACCTGCATGATTCAATCACATGGAAATATTGTTTAGAAACATTCCTAAAAAAACTACATTTTTCTAAAATAGTAATAAATTGTTGTAACATTATAAAATAATTGATTCAAAAATAAGTGATCAAAATTTACTAAGTATGGTTGAGTTTCAACTTATTATGAAGATTAAAAAAAAATAAAGTAAAAAAATACTACAAAATTAAAAGAGTGAAAATTTGTAAAAGGGATATTGTATTTTGAATATATACTTTTCTAAGAATATACTAGAATTAAATGATAAAATATGTGCATATATAATAAAAATAAACCTTATTTATAAAAAATAATTTGAATTTTTTTTAAAGTTTTTTTAAGAGAATTTTACAAATTCTTATAATAATTTTGATACCCTTTATTTTTTATCTTTAATCTTTATTGCTTTATTTTTTAAAAAGATATTTGCTTCAAAATAACAAGGGATTTAAAGCAAAATATATTTTTAATATTGCTAAAATTGCACAGTTATAAGAAAAATCGTAGATATTTATAACTCACAGGAATAGGTATAAATCTTCTCTCATTAAAAAATAACTTTAAAATGTGTAATATTTCTTTCATAAAGTTTATATTCATGGTTTTATATTTAGTGAGATGGTAAGATTTTAGTGACATGTCTTAATTTGCTCAAATTCGATAAAATGTATTATTAAAAAATATATAAAAATATTATTATCAACATAAAGTTATACATTATTTCATACTGGGGATAACAACTTCGGCGCCACCCTGTATATTGACAACATTTGCATTGGGTAAAGCCCTTATGTACAATTTTTTCCTACACCCTGGCCTATTCTTAAGTAAATAACTAACTACAAATAAATGAGAATAGAACACGCATAATGAAATATTAATATACTGGAAAAGTTTATACTATATTTGGTAGATATGTCTAAATAAACTAATTTTATACTATTTTATAAATTAATTGGTTAAGTTTTCTGAGAATACTTGTTGGTGCCTTAAATTTGTATAGGCTGTCTTTAAAATGTTTCGCGAAAAACTGTGCGTATAATTTAAACAAATATTTTACAAAATACAAAATTTACACATTTCCTACAGTTATGATAACACCCCGTAACATATTATTTCAACAACAGTTATTATATTACTTAGTAACAAAGTAGCAACTTTTGATAAACAGATATTAAACTTTTCGAGAAACTTTTTTAATACAGCCTATATAAAAATTTTGTTAATGAGATCTTGATTGAAATATATATTTTACTTACAATATAACTAGAATGTATTTAGTAATTATTAATTAACCATACATTATTTAAAATCTTTGTAAGAAGGCCGTGTGACCATTGTACCGATATAATCGCTCAAGGTTTTATTTAATAAATAATGTAAGTAATTCTAAAGATGTAATGAATTGTTTCAAAACTAAATTATGTACATTTGTTATTGGTATTTTCCGCAGCTTTATAAAGAGTAGGTTAGAGTATATATATTTAAATAGTGAAGCGGGTTGCTCAAAATAATTAGATACGAAGTAAACAATTATTGTTTTCTATATTTATCTTAAATCTCCTTCCTTGAAGGCCATCTCAATTGCTGCTAGCGATATATTGGCACAGAGATGGGGTACCGAATATAATTAGCGTCGTGGCATAAACATCTGGGGGCCTGCCACGAAGCCCTTGATGGGCACATTGGACTCTAAGTCAAAATATTCCTTTTCTTGAAATTTATGCGCTAAATCAATTTTTGACAATAAACCAAAATATAAGCACAATTAAGGCACTATCTTAGACGCGTAGTCCATTTTATATGCATAGAATGTCCTTTTAGAATTTCTGATGTATCATGTGTTTTAAAGGGTATTTGTAATATTTCTGATAATATTTTTGTCCGACCGCCCTATTATAGGAGAGCAACTTTACACAATTCTGTAAATTTTATTGGAAATATTTATTTTTAATTTTTAATCCATTTCTTAACAAATAAATATAATAATACAAATTACTACTTAAATTAGAATAGTAGTAGCGCTGTAAATATCCAAAGTTCATAAATTGATCAAAATTCACTCATTTTACTTCATTTAATTTTGAAAGACATTTTCAAATATAATAACAAATTTTATTAAACTTATTTTGTTAAGGCATTTCATGTTTAGAAGAAGATTCCACGATTCCAAAAATATCTACATAGTTATTGTATGCAAGTTTTTGTAAATTTTGCAGAGAAATTGTGGAATGCTTTAGAATAGTACAGTACTCGTGGGGTGTAGAGTCGATACTCGACTCTTTCTCTTCTTTTATTTTGACATTCTTTTAACCTTAGTAAAATTTTGCATTTTTTGGTCCAAAAATGATTGAAATCGTTCGAAAACTAACAAACTATAGTATAGTATAGTATAGTATAGTATAGTATAGTATAGTATAGTATAGTATAGTATAGTATAGTATAGTATAG
>JAUZNC010036725.1:0-18847 GCA_034780395.1 Vannuccia rotundouncinata | reverse complement strand
TTATGGGCCATTAACAATATTTTATTGTAATTATATAGGATATAAATGACCTTTTATTAGCTTATGAGCCACAAAATTATTTTTTGCATCTGGATCCACACCAATGATGGGGCATAATTTTGATGTCAATAATTGTGTCCCTGAGTAATGTTCATGCATTAAAAAAATCAAGACTGTAGCACTGAAATTATTAAATGATCAGACAGATTTAAAATCAGTAAAAGACACATTCTTACAAATTCTGACTGAAACCCCTAATAACAGTTGTGCTAACAATTATATTATTATATATACCAAAAATATTTACACATAAATACTGCTTCTAAACACACTTGAGCAGCTATAGAGGTGACAAGCTTGATTTCGATATTCAGCAATAAATAAATAGTATATTACCTGTACCCAAAAAAGCAGAAGACTGCCTTTTCTTTTTAACTCAATTTTTTTCAACTCTTCTAGTTTGGATTTGACTGACAGTGGAACATTTTCTTTTGACTTTTTAATTTGATTCCATAAGGCAATTACATCGCTTTGACATTTGGACTTTTGTAAATTTTTTCATAAGCATTGCAGTACGCTTTAAAAAGGTCTGAATACAATTGCCCCAAATCAGACATTTTGTACGTTTTGTAAATCCGCGTAATACATTAATAACTACCGTAATAATACCGTTGAATAATTTAAACAAAAAACGGGAGTAAATTATATTCAAGACCTAAAATATTAATATTTTGTGACGCCACGATTGAGGAAGACCCCCTCCCCCCTACATCACGCTTTGTCACAGAATCATCAACCCCCCTCCCCCCTGCAGCGTGACGTCATTATCGGACAGCCCCTAATTAAATAAAATGATATTCATACGTACTTTTAATACATTAAAAACACATATTAGTCTATAATTCCCTATACTAATAATTTCATATTGAAGAAATCAATTTTTATTTTAATAACACTATATTATTATTTTAATATGTCTCTTTATTTTTTATCTAATTTAAATATATTTTGTTTGTTTTTTCGTATAATTCAATAACCTTGAAGCCTTGGTAACAAAACAAGCAATTATTTGATTATCCAATTAATTACAACTAATACACAAGAAGTACAATTTCAATAATATTTATCACTGGAAGTCATGATTCCTCCATGTTCAACACTTGTTAAATATAATAGTCCAATTCTATTATGTCGGAATCCTGATAAAAAATCCCCAATGGTGAAAAGTCATATTATTTTTTAAAAATTGTATTTTAATGGATTGGTATTGATATTAACAATTCTTTACTTTATATCACTTAATTAAAAATGTTGTTATTAATTTATTTAAATAATTATTTATCATATATATATAATAATCTTATAATTTAGATGTGCAATCTTTTCAAATGTACAGTTAATAAAGGTTTTATAGCTGAAATCCATATTATTTTATAGTTTAATCTAACCTTTAAATATATTAATATAAGGTGACTATAATTTCAAAATATTTTTTAATATAAATAATAAATAAATATATTTTTTTAATTTATTAATATATATATGACATCTTATAATTTGAATGTTAATAAACTAAAGGATGGTTTATTTTTTATTTTAAAGTATTAATAATACTTAACTGCTACTTTTAAAATTTTAGGAAAACAATCATTAATATTGCATTCATCAAATTTATATTATCATTACTATTTATTACTATATATTAATTAAATTCTTTTACTATTCATATATATATAGATTTAAACCTATGCTAGTAGGTTATTAGCTCATTTTTAAGAATTTGAGGGCAACCTATGTACTGTAGGTATTATTAGATAATCAAAAACTAAGCATTTTTGACATATTCATCATTAAAAAACAATAAGAGGTGTTGACATACTTTTATATGTGTTGGATAGCACTATTGTAACTCTATCAGTATTCAAAATTTCATGTTAATATATTCTTTAATTATAGACTGTCAAAAATCCCCATTTTTCATAATTATTCTTTTCAGTTTCTTCAGATTCTTCAGACTCAATAACTTCAACCAATTTTGATAATTTTTGAATATACATTAGAAATGGCCTGAATTTAAATAAAATAAAAATGTAAATTTATTTAGCTTTTGATCTAAAATTGGTCATACAAATATCATTTTAAATCATTTTTAACATTACAAATATACTCAATGAAAACTATACCATCAAGTTACTTCAAATTCAATGTTTACATAACAAAGAATAAGTATTAATAACAATGGTATTAATGTTCATATTTAACAAAAAATGGTATTATTATAAGCCAAAATGGCAAAAAGTGTGTTAGCTCATATCACAAAAGAAATGATATACCCTAAATTATGTTAGCTCTTACAAAATTATTTTCTGATTTGTGCTAACTATGTATAGATAGATATTATTATGATTTTAAAAAACATAGATAGCATAAATCATAAAATAGTTTTTGAAAGAGCTAACACAATTTTATGGTTTATCATTTCTTTTGTGATATGAGCAAACACACTTTTTGTCATTTTGGCTAATAATATATATTTATATTTCTACAAATTCTAAAATATAGAAAATAAATTTATTTATTGAAATTACAAAACTTATTATATACAGAGATGGCCAAAAGGCACCCTTTAAGAAAAGGAAATTTTAAAAATATTGAAATCTTATTTAAATATGTGCCTTTCACACAATTTAATCTTAACTGTTACTTTTGGCTATCCCTGTATATCAGATACAGGGTGCAACACAAGTTATTAAGCTATTTTTCAACACAATGCTATAAGTTCTGTTTTTACAATTGAAGTAACCATTAAAATATTTTCTGATGATTATGAGTAATTTTTTTTCTGCAATTGAAAAAGAAGCACTTTTCCATACATTATGAGAAGAATCTATTGATCTGAGAGAAAGGTTCATATGAGTATCAATAGATTCTCCTCATATGGAAATACCTAGTATGTTTCCATAATAAAAGAATGTATTTTTTTATATAAGTCATTTATATTATTTTGTGAATCTATAGATATTTATATATATATATATATTCAATACTTAAGATTGTTTAATTATTCAAAATATTGATATTTATAAGATTGATTATTATTCAATGAGAAATCAGCAGAAAAGGTTTAATGCACACATGGAAAATGGAATTTGTTTCCATAATTATACTTGTAATAAATTCTTCATATTTTTTGGGCTTTGAAAAATATAAACAGTTCAACATCAATATCATTCTATCAAATTCTGAAATTTCTCCATGCATGGAAAAGTATTACTTTCATGTTTCAGCAGAACGTATATATATATATACATTATAGATATTTAACTGAGTACAATGAGTACAAATTCATCAACTGAATTTCTAATTAGCTCTGTGAACATCAACTTGGAATTGCCCAAACTATCAATGTCACAATATTTTGATTTTTTGAGCAGATAAAAATTTGGAAAACATGTTTTTGAAAATATGAATTTTAACATATCATTGGTAAAAGGATAAATTTGTTAACTTCATAGTGTAGGTAAAGTGTGACATAGCCACATAGAAACTTAGCCAACAGATTGGAATGGATAAATCCCATTAAAAAGCCAGTCAATAGTCCTTACTTGTTATCACTTGACTATTCATTGTAGGGATTTGTCAGGGATCAAAATGGAAAATCTTGATAATCTTGATAAATGAGACTTGCAAAAAGCAATGAGAAATAGGTCAAAAATTTATGGCAGCATGGATGAATATGCAATACATAAATATTAATAGCTTTAATACTTTAAATATTTAAAAATCATAAAGATGCTATATATTATAGCCTATATATAAATTTGCAAATAATGTAAATCAACAATAGTATGCAATATCAATGAGATATGTATAAATAAATAAATAATAGTGGTTTTATTTTTATTCAAATTTAGAATATTTAAAACATATCTATCTTAAATTATATAATTTGTATTGGTTGCTCAATTAGCAAAGTTATATTTAATTGAAATTAAGCTATCTATATTTAATTAATATTTATTAATAATTAGTTTGTCATCATTGTCATATCACATCAAAATCTTGATAGAATATTAAGTTGTTGTGAAAAATTTAGATTCTCAACCATTACCTTGGCATAATGATATAGTTTTCACCAGACACTGTACTGTCAAAGAAATAGGGACCATTAATCTCTCTTGAGATTTACTTTCTTCACTATCATCTTGTGGTGGTATTAGTAATTATATTTGCAATTATGTTGATTAATGTGGTTGAATGCAATATATGGTGTACTATAACATTGGGATCAATGTCTAACATCCTCAGAGAAGTTTCACAGAAAACAACACACCATTAAACCTGGAATATAAGGTTTACATCAAATCTTTTCATTATTTGATACATGGTGTTGTGAGAGATAATGTAGTATCAATCATTGATGACCTTTTAACTGAGAAGTAGCTTGTCAGAAGGGTGTTTGTTTTTGTTAATTAATTTCATTGATGAGCAGGTTGAAAGTCAGGATCCTTCTTCAGGCTAAGACAGCCAGATTGCTTGATGTCTATTTAAGACCACTTGGTGATTTCAAATTTTATAACAGAGATACGACTGGACTGTGGATTATTTAATAATGTGGAAATGTGTAGTGCTTTCATACATGCATTTTTATGTTTTTAATAGTGCATAATTGCAACAATTCTTTATTTTATTTTAAGTGTCAGCATATTTATCTGCTATTTTTAAAAAAATTTCTTGTATAAAAATTATACCAACTATGCCTTTAATTTTTTATATTTATATTTAATGACTTTTTACTAGAAAAAATTAATATATACAATATACTAACAAAAAGTAATTCTATTGAATTATCGAGAATTTTTAGTATACTTTGTATATCTATTTTCAATTTATTTTAGCAACATCCAATTTTGATATATTAGTATTTTAAAAAGATTAAAATAACCACACTTATTTGAGTTTGACAAAAATTTAAAAGAAAGGAGTATTTATTATCTGTGTCAGTAAAAAAATACAGAAGCCAAAAATACAGGAATTTCTCAGCTGTATTATAACCTATATTATGTTTAAATCTGATTTCACGAAAACAATATTAATGAAATTGAACACTAAACAATGTGAGCTATATAATCAATATTTTAGAAGAAGAGTTTAATAATAGATAATACAAATAAATTTAATAAACCAATTAGTGAAATAAAATTATATTTAATCAATATTCTTCTATATTTTTTAAGTTCTACATTTTTTATAGTCAAAAACTTTGAAAGCAGTTCATCCACTGCCGGATGGGAATGATCCCTTGCCCTGCATTCCACCAAAAAACAGCATTGGAACAACAGAAAACCGTGTTACTCCCCAAATTGAAGAAATTCTCAATTCTATTATTCCTCCTAAGTAAGATAATTTGTACTAAATCAAGATATGAAATATATGTCTAATGGCACAATTTCCCAATTCTTCTTATCCTCATCCAAACACCTCTCCACACAACACTTGTAACAGAGAATGGTCTGAGAACTGTCAGGCATGGGTTCAAACAGTCTCGAGCACACCTGCTACGCGTCTTGACGTTGTCAATCTTCAGGAGGAATTGGATCGTCGACTCCAGCAACGACATGCCCGTGAGACTGGAATATGTCCTGTTCGACGAGAACTCTACACACAGGTACTCTAAATTTTCTTTTGAGAAAAAAACATTAGCCGTAATAATATTAAGACTAAATAAAAATACTCGTTTATAAAATTACAATGCTACTCTTAAATTATGATAAAAATATAATGTTTTGCATTTTTACCTTCTAACTACCGTGGGATTGCTAGCGACGCCAAAGCACATTTATGATTCCTATAGATGCTTTTCTGTAACCAAAAGATCCGTGGTTAAAATTTTACAAATGTTTACTATAGTTAAGTAGTGGTAAATCGATATCCCTATTTTAATACATTATTTATTAGCTATTTAAAAAAATTCAACTTTATGTATCATTGTGGTCACTGTGGCGACCGCAACTTTGGTCTATCTCTGGATTTGGGGAAGTGGACCCAGGTCTTTGGCAGTTGCATAGGAAGTATCCGCTTTCAAGTCCTGACCCTTGTTGTACGTTTCGACTGATGCGTGGGCCATAAAGAACTTCCCGGATAAAATGGTGCCGAATAGTTTACTTCATGACAAGTTAGTTGCCCTCCGCCGCAAAAACTACAGAGTTGTTGCGCAAGTTGACGTGGATGAGCAGCTGTTAGAGTTCAGAGGCCGCTGCCCATTTCCAGTTTATATTTCTTCAAAACCTGCTTTGAGTGTGCTGCGATGTGGGTTTCACGTACATCACCTACTTCGAGCTGTACACAGGTTTGACTGGATGCGTCATGAGGTTGGACAAGCATCCAGAGGTCTACGAGCATTTTTCTAGTTATGGAAGAATTTCACAGTGGAAAACCTCTTCACCTCATCCAATCTGGCGCAGTCAATGCTTAATCGTCAGTTTACCTTCTGTGGCACCGTGAGGAAAAATCGACAATTTCGACCTCCTGCTATTCTCGATGTACGTTCTCGCCCTGCGCAGTTCAGCAAGTTCACCTTCCACCATGACATGAAATTAGTGTCATACGTTTCAAAGAAGGATAACAATGTAGTTCTTTTATCTACGCAGCTCCATGATGCTGATGTTCACGAGAATCGCCAAGACAAGAAACCGGAGATCATTATTTAACGACATTGCTGCTTATACCGCTTTCTTGATCGTCTTGTTTTCCTGAGTTCATGTAAGGGAAATCCCATCAAAGGCGCTTCTACCTAAAGAAGCTGGGCTTCGAACTAATGGCTGGAAAGATGCGCTGGCTATGCCTCCACTGGCTGTTAGGGGTGACCAAAGACCGAGCAACCTGGAAGATGGCTATACCTCTACTGGCTGCTAGAGGTGACCAAAGACCGAGCAACCTGGAAGATGGCTATACCTCCACTGGCTGTTAGGGGTAACCAAAGACCGAGCAACCTGGAAGATGGCTATACCTCCACTGGCTGTTAGGGGTAACCAAAGACCGAGCAACCTGGAAGATGGCTATACCTCCACTGGTTGTTAGGGGTAACCAAAGACCGAGCAACCTGGTGCGATGGCTATGCCTCCCCTGGCTGCTAGGGGTGACCAAAGACCGAGCAACCTGGTGCGATGGCTATGCCTCCACTGGCTGCTAGGGGTAACCAAAGACCGAGCAACCTGGTGCGATGGCTATGCCTCTACTGGCTGCTAGGGGTGACCAAAGACCGAGGCATCAAACAATATAATTGTTCCATAAAAAAAAAATTTTTGTTGTTGACCTAAAATTGGTATATTAAACATGAGGTCAATTAATTACAAATTAAAGATATTTTTATTGTTGTATATGATTGGCTGAATTTTAAATCTTTGCACTATTGTGTCAATCTGAATTCAGGTATTTGATGAAATAATACGACAAGTATCAATCAACTGTTCAGAACGAGGACTACTATTGCTCCGGATTAGGGATGAAATACGAATGACAATCGCTGCCTATCAGACCCTCTATGAATCTAGTGTGGCGTTTGGGATGCGAAAGGCTCTTCAGTCTGAGCAAGGACGTGCTGATATGAATATTAAGGTGATCATATTCGAAACTAGATGTGCAATGTTTTTTATTTATAATTAATTTATTAAATGTTTGACTTCATGAGAAATATTATTCGAAGTTGGGGAAAGTTTGCATTCAGTCTAAATAATAAAATTATAATAAATTGAATTAAATAAAATTTTCTATTCCTGATAAGGAATATTTACTCAAAATTTTACCTGTCTCAAATGCAGAGTACAATTGAACTTAGTACTTAGTACAATCGCTAAGTTGAAATATTTATATCCTATATTAAGTTGAAATTTATATCCTATACAAGGGAAATATTAACAATTCTAGGCAACTACAATTTTTGATATCAATTAACAATATCAAATATTTTTCGTTGTTAGCTTATAACAGTTTGTGGAATAGCAGCTATATGTTTGTTAAATATCTTGTTTTTCACTATAGTTAAATTAATAATTTGGAATATCAATAACAATAATTCGTTTTGACTCTATGTTTTGTTTTGCTTGCAGATTGAAGCTCAAGAAGAGGAGAAGCGTCACCTGGAACGTCAAGTTGTGGAACTAAAGATTAAAGGGGAACAGATTGAACGCCGAGCCTCAGAGCAGAGGATGGTTGAAGAAAAAAAACATCAAGAGGAGATCCAGTTTCTTAAGAAGACCAACCAGCAACTCAAGGTATTATCTTCTCTCTTATTTACAAATTTATATATATTTATTGACTAATACTTTCATTCTATAACATTTGATCCACTCTATATAGAAGGATTTGTACAAGCTATACCGTGATGCTGGGGTATTTCCTATGAATTTAGATTTTTTCGCATGCATCACGTCTGATTTGGTTGTAGTTTTTGCACAGTATAATATTTTTATGATTGGCCATATATATATAACGCATCTCATTCACTCCTTTTGTCATTGATTAAATGGTTAATTCACTTATGGGACAAGACAACTACAGGTGTACCTGGTGACACTATACAAATGCGGTAATTCATACATCTTCTACATCCTCCTCTGCCTAACACGATTGAAGATCGCATCATCTCGATATCGAATTGTTAAGCCGTCTGTAACCTCTCCAAATAGTTTGAGCAAAGTTAAAAAGCTGTGTAACTTTCAAATTTAATGAATATTGATTACTAGATCGACGAAATTGAAGAACGAGACGTTGCTTTACTGTCTGAATGAGTTGAAACATTCTCGTATATATGTCGGAATATCTTTGAACGGTAGGAGACAAATACAAACGGGAATCATTGCTCGTATATATACTTCAAAAAACATGTCGGGTACAATTTGTGCTTCACAAAGATAACGTAGGTTCTGATGTGTGTGTCAAATATAATTAATTTGTAGTTTTCTCCGTCATTTGCTATTGAAAAGTTTCGAACATCATTGTATTGTCTCATCTAACAGTTTGACTTGTCTAAACTCTTCGTTGTAAACTTCTTTTAGCGGCAAAAATGGGGTGTTTACTGCTACAACCTTAAAGTTCCTTTCTTCTTTTAATTTTGCTAACTTTGGTGGGGGACGGTGGGTTCCTTTGGATGACACAATGGCATCTTCTTGTGTTATAACAGTCAAGTTGTAGTTTATTTCCTGATATCTACAACCTTTCCGATGTGTATGTAATTTGAACCATAAAAAATTGAACCTTTATAATTCCCATCTCAAATTGGACCATTCAATCAATATTTATACAAATAAATTGAATGATTACTTGTATATTACGTAACTTAAATCTTTACTAAACGGCAACACATCAATTTACAATAAGACCAAATGCAATAATTGCTCAAGACGAAATGACACAATAATAATTTCATTCTTATTGCGTCTTATAACTTATAAGGACAATGATATCAAATGCTACGCATTGGTAGAAAGTTTCTCTGTATTTGATATTGAGAACGTTTTATGTAGAGAAGGAAAGATGAAAAAAGATTTGTATTAACCAGTTACGTATCAAATTAATAATATCTAAGAGAATTAAAGTAACTTGTCAACTAATTAGAGAACTAAATAATAAAAAAGAATTTAATGAATATTAACTGTGAATTTGATGTTGATCTGTTTTATAAATTATTTAAAATAACTATTTGACGATTTTGTATTATTCTATTGTTCTATTGTATTATTCTATTGTTGGAATCTTAATTAATAAATGTCAATTTTTAAAGTATAACATTTATTTTTACAGGTTTAATTAATATCGACCATTTTAATTAATATTATATATCGTACACAGTATAGCTATGATATCAAGATATTATATGAATTACCGCACAGAAATGTCACACTCATATCAATGCAATCATCAAATATATATATAGTTGCAGTGTAATAGTTAATTAACGCCATAGCAATAATGTATAATATATATACTAGAACTTCTCTCTGCTTAAAACTGAACTCATTGAGCTCAACTGCTTTCATTAATAATTCATTATATAGTGGACCAAGAAGATATAATATAACTTATCAGATTATGAGTTCTTATCTATAAAATAAAAGTGACACGACTTTTTTTAATTGAGGTAAATAAATAAGTAAGTAAGTAAGTAATTTAAATATATTTTTTTTAGTTTTTAAAATAAGTTTTTATTTAATTTTATAATTTTTTTTGCACCATTCTTGGCATATTTTTCACATTTTTGTCACTTTATTATTCACAAGAATGATTATATTTCTTGTATGTTTTACATACAAATTTTAATATCTCTATAAAAAGACAATATTAAGATACTTTTGATCAACAAAATCCAATTAATTTCAATAGAAATTTAAACTTATCTTTATTCGTTTCTTTATTCTTATCTAAATTCGTTTCTTTTATTTCTTTCAATTCTTAAATTCATATTTTTTCTAATTTATTTTTTATCATGTTTTTCAACGACTAATTCTTCTAATTGTATTGACTATTAATTTTTATTCTTTTAATCATTTTTAATGTATTCTCTACTGCCAACATACTTCATGAGCATCTATATATATAATATATAGACATATATATAATTATTCTGTTCCCAGGTAGCCGTGGATATTTTCTTTCAAAAGAGAAAGAAACAACTAACAGTGAGATAACACGGGGCAGCTCTCTGTTGAAAATCTTAAAGCAGAGTTTCATCCTGGATATAAATACATTTTTAAATGTTGTGGTTTAGTTATAACAACTACACAAGTTTCTTGACAAATTTAATAGAAATAATTCTAACATTACCTATCTGTTGGTGGAGTTTCTCATCTTTCACACTGTATAACTCATCACTATTCTGCAGTTAAGCTCATAGCCCAGTCTAATCACGTGTTGACCTAGAAAATAATAGTGTAAAGCTGAAAATGTGTATGAAACATCAGCATGGACTTATATACACATATTTACATATTTACTTACCAGGAAGATTTGAATACTAGTTCCTATCCCTATTTTTTGCAACAAAATTGTGCTAACTTAACAACAATTATTATTCAAATGTTTTTATAGAATGAAAACATATATTTTATTTTTATTTTGCTTGTAACATAAAGAAAACACTTATATGATCAAAATGATATGGAACATTGTATTTATTCGAAAGTATGAGATATGGGGTCATTGAAGTGTGCATTTTCACAAAAATTGAGTTAAAACCATAAACAAAATTTCTATTCTTTAATACCCATGTAAAATATCAAAATAAGACATAACTTTATTTGACCAAAAGGTTTTTTGTGGATTTTGATATTTTTCCCAGTCAATGTACTGATATTTCATACAATTTTTTAGCTTTACTCTATTTTTTAGGTTCTTTTTGGGTAAATTTAACTGGACTATCAGTCCACATCTTTTTGCTGATTTTTTATCACCTTAAATCAACTTTTTTAGACATTTTCTTCTACTCCCAAAAACAGATTTCCGACTAATTTTGTAAATTTTTGTATAATATTATTCTAAATAATATAATTTGATTTTTATTTGGATTATTTTTTATCATTACTATATTATAATATATATATATATCTATAATATAAATTATTATTATTTATTTACCCTTTCTGATCTTTATCTTAATCTATATTTTTTCTCAATCCGTCAAATTCTTGTTTCTGTACACCTGATTGGATGTCAATTCTCGTTATTTTCAATAATTAACAATACCTACTCTTGTATTTTTATTGTAAAATTTTAGCAGCATCACCAAGCCAGTCGCAAATACTAGAACCCAATCCCCCCTCCTAAAAAAACTGGAATGGGTCCATTTCATTAATAGTAGTACCCCTGTCAGTAAAATATGGATACATGTTGCCACTTACAAAACAAACAAATCGAGTGGATGGAAATGAGGGCTCGAGGTTTAGGGTTTATTGTTGAAAGAAAGTTACCCATATTAGGAAAAATCAATATCTATTTAATGGAGGAATTAGACATATAGTGAAACAGTCTTTGATATTCTTTCAAATAAAATCAGTCACCTATACTTACAACATTCATTTCCGATTTATATATTTTTAGTTACTTTTTGACCAATCTAATAAACTGTTCATATTTTTAGCCACTGATACACCGATTTTATATTCTATTTTATTTTCACTGTTGAAACGATGTATATATTAATATATTTATATTTTTAGTCACTGTTATATAACAAAGGAAACTATTTTTGAACACTTACAAAATGAATTAATTTATTTATTTTATAGTCACTGTTAGCAATTTATTACCTAGTATATATTTTATTTTTTTAGTCACAACTAGAAGGCATTATCGCGCCGAAGAAATAGTCACCATTTTGTTATGAAGAATTTATATCACTACTCAAATATTTGTAAATCATATTGAAATGGTTTCAATTGATATAAAATAGTAATTTTTATTGTAATATTACTAAATATTAATACCTATATATATAAATCTCAGCAAGATATCAACTCTTCTCCAGGTCAATATTTATAATTTTTATAGAACATTTATTAAACAATTAGTGTAACACAATGTAAACTCGACTTTAATTCACTCATTGATTTTTTAAGTTTAATCATTGTAACGCACTTAATATTTTATTTATTTTTATATTTATGATTTATTTCTGTATTATACATCATTATCTAGAGTAACATTAAGAATAATTTTGGATCTATATTTTTATTTTGTAAATTAAATCGATTTATCAACTTCGAAAAAAGCATAATTATGCTGTATTCATTTATTTTTAAAATGTGTTTAAACAAAAAATATTGATAATAGTTTTTATAATTACATATTCAAAATATAGTTTGAAGGTATTTTCGTTTACAAATCTATAACATGGTTATGATTCTTGTCTGATGTTGTTTATAATTTTAAAACTAGTCTTAAAGGATCTTACAAAAAAGATTTTTTTAAAATTATAGTATTTCCACACCTAAATTGAACCATTTTTATGCTTATATAAAGCATTAGTAATATCGACGATTTGATCTGAATTTTAACATACCGTCGGTAAAAGGTTAACTAAAATTGTTCGTTCGCATATCAAATCTATATTCCATGAGTCTGACCGAAACTGCAGAATTGATTTTGAAATAACAATTTATGAATATAGTTGTCACCACATACAAAAAAAATAAACATTAATTAAAACAGTTTAAAATGTTTAGTTTAAATTTTTTAAATGTTGGAGTCACTTTAGAATTTTTTTAAGCTTATATAGTTTTTTAAAATGTTTTTAGTCTATTTTTAGTCGATGTTTATCAATTTTCACATATCAAAACAAAACAAAACTCTTATTTTAATTAAAATTGGTATAATATATATTGTTCCGTTTAAAGATATACAAATATTTTTAATTTTTTTGTAAAATTAGTTAGTTTTATTCTAATAGTCTTCAATAGTCAGAAGTATAATAATGTTTTAGAATAGTAATTGGAATATTTCGCTAAATCCAAGTATCCAGTTATTTAGTTTTGTTTAGTCCTCTTTATAAATGTATCTAATTTAATGTATAAGTGCTATTAGTCCCGGATCCAAGAGGGTTTATTCAAAATGTTTGGTGCAAAAAGGTTTGATACTTTTATCAAGTAATATGAGTTGCAGTTGTAAGTTGCAGAAATTGTACATTAATTTTTATTAGCATTTTAGGGGTTTACCATATAAAAGAATTGGAGGAATTCTATGGTTTCCCCCCAATTTTCATGAAAATGTACATTTTAATAATTGTATTTATGATTTTATTCACACTTTTGTATAAATTGTTGCATATCATTTTGTTCATCTAAATGTTTGCTACATTTTACAAGTAAAATTATACTCTAAAAAGTCATGCTAATCATTTCCCAGTAATCTATTACTATTAGTACTAAAGACTATTTTAGGAATATTTTAGCTTGAGAACCAATATTCAAATGTTTCTAGAAAATAATTAGTTTGACTTATCCATATAATTTTGCTTGAAAACGATAAATAAACAAGATGGTATAATATATGCATCAATTTATTCAAAAGTGTGAATAACATCTTTATTTTTTTTAAATATGCATTTTCATGAAGATTGGGTGAAAACCATAAAAAAATCTTCTATTCTTTAATGTAGAAAAACACTAAAATGCTCATTAAAAAATAAACGTACCTACAATTTGTGCAACTTAAGACTTACATATTTGATCATCGCATGAATCACCTTACTTGATACTTGATAAAAGTATCAAACCTGACTCAACTATAACCAATTTATCGAGGACTACGTGATTATCACGTAGTCCTCGCAATTTATTATTCGTTTTTAATACATAACAATAAAACAGTAATGATAATGATTTACTTAAAATAATAGTGGATTCCATATTAGCAGAGAGATAGGTTTTTATATTTAATTAAGCACTATTAATTACTGCTCCAATATCGATAAAAGATATTTACTTTCCGAAGATTAACTTCATAAGCAAAATAGATGGTTTTTAGACAGTAATTTGTTTTAACCGCAAACTATCATGAAGCCATATTAGGTGAGTATATAGATTCGAACCACCGACCTCGTTTGTAGGCGTAGTGATATTACACTACTGTGCTACGCTCAGGTCCTTTTCGAATCTATATACATACCACATATAAACAAAAATATATATGATCCAATGCCTCGTAAATAAAAGAAAAAACCTGAAGCAGGGAAATATAGAAATTATTCTGTGGAAAAACTTTAACGAGTTTCTAACAAATTGGCATATCATACAAAGCTTCCACTGAATAAGGGATTCCGATAAGATCAATTGAAAACATGGTTAAAAATAAACATAATATAATTGATGCAACAACACAACCTCTAGTGAAAGAAGGAATTGATTCATCCTATTCATTATATAATTGTTATTATCATTAATTTAAAAACCTATATAGATCGTCTCTGCAGACTTTGGCTATTCACTAAACTGAACTAGAATTTAGAATAATCTCCCTCCCGGCGTAAAATCAGCCGGCTTATATCCAGTGGCTGGCCACTTTCTTATGAATTGAGGGAGGTCCGTGCGTTTTCTGTCTGATAGATGCCACAAAACATTCAAAAGAATAGTTAATTCGCATTATGCTACTTATATTTTTCAAGTAGAATATTTCAATTAGTTTAAAAATAAAAATAATTTTCTAAATAAAATAATTTATAACTACTAGTTAAGGCAATTTAAAAATATGTTTTAAATAAATAAAATAAAGTTAAATACTAACAGTTCAATCTCTTATATAGTTATTGTGCATATGCACTTTATGACAAAATAAGTACAATATTCATTTAATAAAAGATTATTTGTCTGACAATTGATCACAATTTCAGTTATATAGACATAATAGGGAAAAAAATGTAGTAGTGAATATGTATAAAACTTCGATATACTTTAATATCTATATACAAATTTTTCAGAAAAACTTTATAAATAATAGCAAGTAAATAGCAAAAGTTCAAACAACGACAAACCGATACATGCATGATGCATGTCTAAAAAATTCAAAGACTTTCTAAATATTAATTCATATCATTTAATATTTTATGTAGATTACCGAACTTCACACATTGAGAAATAAAGACACCCATTCTTATTAATTAAAAATACTTTGTTATATTTTTTTATATATACACCCAATGTTATAAGTAAATTCTTAATAATAATTGGTTTATACTACTGTTGAATTTATCTACTGTTTCTTTACTATTTCAGTTCTTTAGGTACTGGACAGATTAATTGTCAATTAAATGAGTGACGAAAATTATTTTGTGCTTACTCTATTTAACCGCATTTTAATTAGAAAAAGGAAAATATAAATTCACTCAAATTGTCAAATACAACTGTAAATTCTGTAATATAGCTTTATAATAAGATACTAATGACAATAATAATAACAACCGATCCAGCTGCAACCATACACAACTCGTAACTTAATTAATTATATAATCTAACATCCTAATACATAGCTCGAGGTTGAGTCAAGGAGACCAATGCATTCCGCTTTCACGTAGTGGTTTCCGAACGTCCAGAGATCCCCGGACTAATTCGGACGACGAAATAGATGCAACTACCTGGAACTCTCGAGGAGCCGAATTTTTGGAAAGAGACTCCAGACTTCCGGTCTACAGGAGTCTCCTCCTGAGAAGGGCCGTGGACATCAAACAAATTCCGGGCCTCAGGGGGCCCTTGTTACGGTGCTGCAGTGGAACGCAGACAATCTGAGAACCAAGAAAGTCGAGCTGGAGCACTGGTGCAGTAGCCACGCTTCCGACATCATCGCCCTCCAAGAGTGTAACCTTCCGTAGGACAAGGCCATTGAGATCGCAAGCTACGACCACCCGATTTTTCAGAGAAGAGTGTGGGGAAGGAACCCGGAGGAACCGAGCAAAAGAGGAGGAGGGGGAGCTATCTACCTCAAGAGCGATAGCAAGTACGACGAGATCACCGAACGCCCGACCGACGCGAACGACAGGTACACCGAGTGGTGTTGGGTCCGGCTGAAAACGGGAATTGGCATCTTCTACGACATTTACAACATTTATGTTCTGTTCATCCGACCCGGAATTCAAGATGCCAGAGTGCAGGGTTTCAATGCCGTTGCGCTTCCAGCTAGCGAGAAGACTATCATCCTTGGCGACGTCAACGCCTATCCCCCAAGTTGGCCGACGATAACACCGACAACAGAGACTCTTTGGGCAACGACATACCGAAATGGGAGACGACAACAACATATATACATAATTCAGGAGGGGCTACCAGCAGGTTTCGAGCGATCTAGCGGACATTGATAACTGGAAGACCCTAGAAAACATGGGGAGCTACCTTTCTTAATCACTATCGAAGGCTGGCAGGCCGTCCCTGTGCAAAAGGAAACGAAATGGAGCTTCAAGAAGGCCAACTGGGCCGAGTTTGAAAGGCAAACGGAAGATAGAATGGAAACGGTGACGGCCGGTCGTCAGTATTGACAGCCTCGTTAAAAGCTTCTCTGACGGAAGTAGCCGAGACAACGATCTTCAGAGGGTGCCGTATCGCCCTCAAACCTTACAGGCACGAGAAGATCGAGAAAGCAGTGGCTAAGAGAAAGGAGACATTCAAGCACATGGAAGATAGTGTTGAAGCAGGGCAAGAAGTCCGCAGGGTTATCGAAGAAGCCAAGAGGGAATGTTGTGAGAAATACGTGGAGAACGATCTGGACAACAACACCGACACCACAGCATTGTGGAGAACCATCAAGGCGATGGACGACCGTAACCAATTCAGAACGCAGGGCAAGACAATCAACATTATCTCAGTGCACAGTACTACATGAAGTCAGACTAGCCATCTGCAAGCTGAAGAATGGCAAAGCCTGCTAGGATGATTGAATTCATGGAATTATGATCAAGCAACTGGGACCCAAAGGCATGGTAATGTTGAACATGATCTTTAACAGTTCCTGGACTCACAACGAGGTCACAGCCAGCTGGAGGAGAGCCACGATTATCCCGATCTCCAAGAATGGGAAAAACATTAGCGAGCTGGGCAGTTACTATAGTGGACTAGTAACTATAGAAGGACTAGTGATTCGACATCCAATTCGACGGGCTTAGCGCGTTAGGAGGGCATCATCATTTACCAGCTGCGTGTCGGAGAGTCCTCGATCCTAAGAAAGTACCTCCACTTAATAGGGAAGGCTGACAGCCCTCTTTGTCAAGAATGCAGCTCTGTCGAAGACGAAGATACCAAACACCTACTTCTGCGGTGCTCGAGATGGGAATCCAAAAGAAGATATGTGTTCGACACCATAGGGGTATTCAGCAACACCCTTCAAGATAATCTAATTCCTTGAGAGAATCGGCCTCGGACAGCGGACTGCCGGGGTCTTCACCCTGGTCCAGAAATAGAAGAAGAAGGTTGAGTCAAATCTAAACCATTCTACAGTTAAATAAACGTTGTAGGAACATTATCAGATGTGTGTACGGATACATATTATACTTGTTATAATTCCATGATTTGGTTAATGGGTGGATAAACTGAAAACAAATTTAACTATTTATAACACAATTATACCATTCACTATATATTGAATACATATTAATGTACAAACGTAAGGAAAAACGTATTTAAACATATTTAGGTGGATATATATATTTAAATCAATTCGTTCTACTAAAGAATGGTACTAAGCATGGTACTAAAGAATAAAAAGTATTTATATAAAAATGTTCAGACATAAATATTTTTTCATATTCTTAAATATCTTAAATTTCAAAAAATTCTATATCCATGAAAATTAGAAATATTATAATTTTTCAAAGTCGCGCGCGCGTGTAATAATTTATAATAATGAAATAATAAAACAAAGACCCATTAAAGTTTATTATTTTATATTTTCCTATGTAATTATAGACTAAAACTATTTATCAGTGTATAATATATATAATAAAACAGTCTACTTACTGTTTTCAACAGATGTACTCGGTTCTCTGCATCTCCTAATCGCTTGATCGAACGTCAGTAGGTGTTATTCATTTAAACATTTTATATATATTAAATGTTATATCAATCATATTAAACTTTTAATAATTCTTCTGATGATACACTACAGATATGACTACAAATACAATATATTTTATGAAATTATAATTTAATAATGAGTTATATAATACGTATTTACGTTTCATATCTATATGTATAGTAAACGTACAAACGCTACATATATAATAATAATAATAATAATAATAAGTATCGTAATTGGCGTTATCAGAGTAATCAAGTGGCATTACCGGAGAGCATTTGGCATTATCACAAGAGGTGGC
>JAUZNC010036714.1:0-18849 GCA_034780395.1 Vannuccia rotundouncinata | reverse complement strand
TAGAGATGTGTGCCCACAGGAGGTAGCAACTATGTTCCAGAATTCCTGAGGTAGGCAAAAACGGTCAGATATTGTGTTATAAATGTATCCCAAAATATTAGAATCGAAAAAATTTCCTTTACCAAAGAAGGACATCCTAATTTCCAGAGGAGATGGAGTCTCACCAACCAGGGAAAAGTTGTTGATAGAGACGCCATAGGTATTGTTCCCTGGCAACATCGTTTGTGACTCTGAAGCAAGGGTCGTGGAGGGGTGATGTTGACTGGCTGCAGATGACTCGGCTAGTTGTGAGAGACCGTTGAGAGCATGTTGGAGGGCCACAATGAGAATTCCTAGATTAGGCTGCCCAGTAGAATATGGAGTGGAGGACCCGCTAGGGTGAGCTGTCAAAGAATTTTATACGAAACAACAATAATTAGAGCATTATGGTATATACTACTATTATAAACTAGTAGTAGAAAAATGTAACACGTTATTTTTTGTTAATTTAAGGATAATTAAGTTAGACGTAGTATTATACCCCGAGCAGCATGTGCCAATCCACCCAAAGTAGGTTCGAGAACCGGGTTAAAGAGAAGGGTTTCTGAGTTAGCATTCTCAGCTGAACAGATGGCCAAAAGATGTGCCAACATTCGGGCATGATAGGCTTCCGGAGAGTCTTTAGCAACTACAGAGTTCTCGTGTTGGTATGAGGAGGACCTTGGAAGAGTAAGCAAATGTGAGAGGAGAGAGAGCGATGCCCGTTCTAGCCGTCCCCAGAGTCCTTCTTGGTGAATCAGATCAGGGCTGTGTGGAGATAGGGTATTTAAGTGAATACTGTAAACAATAACTGGATATATATTAAACCCACCCAGGTCTGGCACAAGCTATGAGATGAAAGATGGCGATTGTGAGAGAGAGTTCTTTGAGGATAGACAATTTCCGAAGATCAGCCCGAGGCGAGAAGTGGGCCAAAAGGCAGTCAAGGTGAGCCGACACGAAGCACAAGACCTGCTGACTAGCTTGGATGTTCTCTCCACCTACCAAGAGAGAGAGGGAGAAGACAGTGAGTGAAGGATATGCCAATAACAGAGATGAAATTAATAACACGATTAAAAGTGCACACCCAGTGACGTGGCTAAGTTAAGCGCCAACCGCAGTGCAGGGAGTTGTATCTCTGCCCAATCGACGGTGTTGATAGTAAGGTCATCGGGCCGACCGGCTGACCCCGCCTCAAGGTCAGAGGGGGGACGCATCGAGAAGACCGCACAGTCGGCGAGCTTGCCCATGATGCCCACAGACAAAAGGGCCTAGAAAGAGAGAATGGGAGGAAGGGGGATAGAAACAGGGTTCACACGCTTTTCAACTACAAAATTCAAAAGGTTTTCCATTATTTTTCCATAGCTATAGAAATATAAAATCACATAAAACTGTTAACCCTCCAAAGGTAATGTGTTCAATAGCTACTTTGAAAACTGGTTATTGGTAAATGCAAATATAAAAATATACAAATATTTACTATTGATTACTATAAGTAAAGCAAGGTTTAAAAAACAGTCTAAAAAATTCAACAGCGCAGTAATAAATTTGGCAAAATATAGAATAGCATATTTAATGTACATAAAATAATATTCTTAACATAAGGGAATGTTATTTAGCTAATTCTAGATGCTTAGCCTGGAGCTGTTTGTCAAGATCTTGGATTTCACAATTAGTGTCTTTTAATTGTTTTCGAAGGGCATGTGCTTTAGTAAATAAATCAATGTGTGCTGATGAAGCTGCTCTTTCTGACAATGTGTTAGCCTCGACATCAAGTCATTTCGCCACTTATAACACAAAATACAAATATAGAGCATTTTAAAAGCATTAGAAAACAATTGCCCTACAATTGTCATGGTAGTAAAAATTTCAAATTCCATAGGCGTGTGAACCCTGTAGAAATGTAAGATATCGGGTGTTTATGGAGGGGTGCTGTATCTGACCTTTGCACCAACAGCAGTTGAAGCTGTTCGACACATGAGCGCCATTTTGGACTGGTAGAAAAATAGTGAAGCAATGGAGTTGTCCTGGCTACCACTATTGACATATACATCGGTGGCGAATCCCGATTGGTTGAGCAAGGACTGTAGACAGGCGCAGTCTTCCACAATACTCTCAGTAAAATGCTATTCAAAAGAAATGGAAACATTTTGAAATGGATTATATTTTATTGAGGTGATAAATAGGGCCTCCCTCTACCTGCAGATAGCCCTGCTTATTGAGGTTAACCAAGAGTTCTCCGTTGGCTCGGTCCAGTCGTAACAACGAGTCGAGCAGAGCCAGGGCAGCCATGCGGGTGACATTGTGTCCACTGACAGCGTCACGACAGGCCAGATCAAAGAGTCCTCCTCCACACCCTCCTGTACTCTCCGTGGTGAACTGCGGCTGCATGTTAGCTGTAGTTCCGGCAAACAGAACTGACAGACAGTCCCGTGAGAAGTGGTAGCGTTGATCCATCGGGGAGTCACCTGAACACCAAGAAAACAGAGGCGGTGCTCTAGCAACCATTCTTTGGAAACAGTGGACTACACACTTACTTAATCCTTGAGATACTCTCAGAAAGTAGGACAGAGCGCCATACAAGTTAGCGCGGATACGCTGGGAACAGCTCTCTGAAAGAGAAACAAATTATGCAAACTAAATCAGGGTTCTCCGCTTTAATCAGAATCAAATTCCCTGATTTTCAGTAAAATACAAATGCAACAATTCAATATTTATTACTCAATAACCACGTTACAATTACTATCACAAGGCAGCATTATATATCATATCACTCATAGTTCAAATCGATTTTCCTTTTCTTTTAGTGAAACACCCAAGATCTCCTTCTCCTCAACAGTTGCCTTATCTCGACAAGAATTTTCCTTTAAGCCCATTTCCCTTAACTTTCCAGTTTTCCTTACTTAACAGTATTTGGCAGAAGCTTCTAACAACAAAGATATTTCCGATTTAAGCTTCATTCTCTTCAATAGCCAACTTTTGACGTTTGGAAGAACTTTACAGTTGCTCCTCTTTTTTGCAGCATTTAATAAATTTTATACTCAGAATAAATTCTGAAAATTGGTTTGAGTGTGGGAATGAAGCATATATATTTTTTACTTTGTTTAGATATAAGTGAAATATTGATTAAAAAAAAAGAAAAAGAAAACCGCCCAGATTTCTTGATTTTCCAGAAAATTTTACAAAATTCTCTGATGCGGGCAACCCTATAAATGAAAACAAGATGAGCTGCTTTATTACTTGTCCGGACAATACTGTCAGCTAATAGACCAAGAATGATCTTTAACTGGGCTATCGGCTGCAAGTTTCCTTCATCAAGAAAGGTCCGGTTGGTCATTGTCTGGTCATCCAGCAAGGTCACGTGATCTTGAGAGTTCATTTCGGCGGCCACAAGTCGATTCGTTGGGGACGACTGCTGCTGGAGACTCTTGAGCCACGATTGAGTTAAGACCGAGGCGAGTGTGAGCACAGTTCCACTCAACAAGAGGCGAATAACCGCCGGCGTAGAGTCACCGGAGAGCTAGAAGCACAGAGAGAAAGAAAACCAAGACGTAACAATGAGTTATATTTGGGTTGCGACAAATTAAATCTACATTACATCGTTGAGTATTCGCAGGAGAAGATCCAGCACGCACTGGCCCTTGCTCTCTGTAGGAACCAGATCGGAACATCCGGTGGTCATGGCGACCTCGACAACTTGACGCCAACCCTCTAGACAGGCCTGCTTGCCCGCGTGGAGACGAAGTCGAGATGCATTCCTAATCTCGGCGAGAATAGGGATCTGTTTCACTTCCTCGAGCTAAAGTGGCAATTAAAAGGGCAATCAGGATTAATCTCTTGTTTGATAAGACTACAGTTCAATGACTTACTGACTGACGACCTTCATTAGCACCTGCACCCGCACTATATCGCATGTCTGACATAAGTACAGCATCCAGATGACGGGGATTTATTAGGCGAACACCAAATGGTGTCCACTCTTCACATTGATTCAAAAGCTGGACAGAGAAATAGCGATACAATATAGAAAGTGTACATTTATAAATATAATAGAGCACAAACCTCCTCCAAAACTTGCATATTGAAGTCTCGAACAGCCGACCAATCGGGTTGTTCTATCTGCTCAGAGAGAATTAGTGAATCAAAAACGGTGTTGAGAATACCATCCTGATTGCCGTGAATACCGTTTCCTGAAAAGGTAGTACTCGTTATGTACTAATTTAAATATTAATATAATATAACAGTATTATATCTACACATTACTACTTACAAATATAAGTAGTAGAAAACGTAAAATTTAAATAAATAGTATCATATTTTAAAATTAAAACATGTTTATTTAATCAGATATCTGAAGAAAAACAATTCAGAAAATTAAAATTGTGAAAATATTTATCCCTTTACTACTTACCATTACTACAGTATATATTTTCCAATGCATTTTTCTCACACGTAAAAAGCTCATCTGAAATTGTTCGAAAATGTACAAGATAAAGTAATGAAACAAATAAACAAGCTAAAAGTAAAAAGTAAAAACAAATAGTGAAATTACCTCCAAATAATAGTTTTAACAACTTGATAGCATACGAGCGTTGTTGTGCCAAAGATGTTACACGTAATTCGATCGCTAACATTTTGAGCAACCAGGATTTTTGATTCCATAGCAGGGGTTGTAGATCTATGGGTGATGGGAAAAATGTTAGGAGTTTAATGCATTCTAAACATGAACAGTATTAATGAGGGTTTTAAAATTTACGAGTAGCATCATAAGGTTAAGGATAGACTGCTAATCATAAAAAATATCTTTGATCAAACTTATTATATACTAATATTCACCTGGATTGTCTATTTTCTTGTCCAAAAGAGCCATTTGGTTGACTAAAAAGTCATGATTGCCACGAAGATACCGTAATGTCGGCTGGGCGGTATCTGGATGAGCAGCCAGTTTGTAGAGGATCTGTAGGCCCAGGGCAAGATGAGTCATTGTTTCCATGGTTACACTGGGATGGAGGATAGTAATAAAGTAAAACCGAATACAATAACATTTCTGCATTTAATATAGCACAATTAGTTACCCAGTATAGGGTGGTGAAGAAGCCAAAACTTGCTCTCCAGACACAGTGACGATAGATAAAAGAGCATGGAGACAGGTCTTGGGGAATCCAGCCACCCCCGCCTCCTGGAGCATGGTACGAGCCACCGCTCGAGTCGATTCACTTCTGAAGCCGAGGAGAAAGTGGCCCAACGTGGGGGCTAAATGAAGGTCCAAACTGGTCAGAAGAATATGGAGAACAGCCGAGCGGGCAGAACCACTGTTGGTGAGCTGGTGGGGGCTGGATGGAGCAGGCTCCTGAGCTGGATCCAGTTTGTTGTTGTCAACAAGTGCGATGGAGGAGGAATTAGGTGTTGAATAGGTGCTTCCAGACACCGGCTCACACTCCAGACAGTCAACCATTGCGCGAAGCACTTCTGTTCTGAGACCCTGTACGAGAAGAAGAGACATGTTGAATGCATTGGAAGAGTATAAATCGAGAATTCAAAGGAGTGAATCAATAATCCTACCTGATTGGAGGTGAGGACAGTTAGTAGGTCACTGTGCGGTTGAATATAAGCAATTGCTCGAGTGAGGATACCCAATGCAAGACAACTGGCTTCAGGAAACTCTGTGTTGAAGGTCGTGTATCTAAAGAGAAAGAAAACCAATTGTGTGAAGAGTATTTAAAAATTCATTCCATAATTCTAAATATTATTGTCAAAATACTGATATTACTTGTAAGTAGTAAGTTGTATTATAACCATAATTTTAAATCATCAAGTCCAACCTGACAATATTAGGGAGGTAATCTGCCTGTCCAGAGCGTGGATTCATGGACATGAGCAACTTGGAGAGTCTAAGGGGGAGAAATGTGTGTCCAGCACTCCTAAGATCGTGCGCCACCGCTCCTCCCATACCCACACCAGAAGTTGTAAGAAGCAGACACCCCCCACCCGTAGACTGTGTGGACTGACGAACCAAATCAATCATTTCTGTTTCGCGGTGGAGGACACGATCGATGAGCCGTAGGGCGGCAGTAGCGGTGTTGTGAAGGCTGGAGGGGGTGCGAGGGGAGTACGTCTCCAGTTCCTGAAGGCAGGATTCTAGCAGCAACATTGTCTGAAGGAGAGCCATGAATTGATACAAGAAAAAGATACTCTTCGACTCGTTAAAAGGAAACAGCTTCCATTCACCATTTTGAAAAGCGGTGAATCTGAGAGGAGCAGAAGACAAAGCTGGAATCCTGGATCCAGATAGAGGAAGGTGTCGGCACCTCCCGAGCTTTCCGCATACAGTAAACCGAAGAAGTGGGACACAATACGGTCGAAGAGGTGCAGACAGGCGCAGGCGATCTCCCACTGTGGATAAATAGAAGACCCTGAACAGCTGTCTGCCGAGTGGGAGCACAATTGATTATTCAGGTACCGACCTTCTCAGATGGCCTCTTGTAGGCTCGCATCATGTGTTTGAGGAAGATCGTGTTGACCACAAAATTGACAACTGAGAGGAAGCCCTCTGAAGCTAAAAACTGGTGAAGCGAGGCCTGAGAAGCTAGCGAGTTTAGGAAACGAAGGAAGGCGAGTGTGAGCGAGTACTCTTCCAGATTAGCCTCGGTCTCGTCCAGTTCAGTCTGACGGCAAGATAAAGACAGTTAAAATATGCTTTCTCTAAACCTTTAATAAAGAGAACATCGAGACTCACATGTAACCCAGAAACGTGACTTTTTGTGACACTGGTAGCTGGGTTAAAAATCTGAAAGTGGGCAGAAAACTAAATTTAGAAAAATGTAAGTGTTAGGGTGATTATTTCAGTGCTACCTGAGATGCCTCAAACCCGCGCCACACCACCCGAGCTATGTTGGGTGAACGAGAGAAGATGGCCAGACAGTCGATAAGTTCTGCCTTGAGTGAGAGCGGTACCGAGCAAGCCAGGAGACCGTAAAAGAGGTGGAGTGGTTGCCAATGGGGGTTCTGGGCGAGCTCTGATCTGCAGACTTGATCCTGAAGAAATAGACGATGGAGATTGTAAACCCATTTCACCTGTAAACAAAGAACACTCTACTCACTAGCAGAGCTACATTCTTGATGAGCTGCATGACTGCAATGAGACCTTCTAGCTCCTCTGGACTGATGCCTCGGTGCTGGTGTCTTGCTGGCGGGTGATAGAGATGGGCGTAGTCATGGGGAGTTTGTTGGGGCGACTCAGAGCGAAGACTGGCCAAATACTGGTGCAATGTGGAGAAGAAGTGATCCCAGCTTACGTCAGAAGACTGCAGACCTAGTGAAGAACCATTGATAATGTGTTATTTGGTTCAATGTTATACCACGAAGGACACACAGAGCTTACTTCCTAGAGTGGCGTTCACTTTGAGTTGTGTAAAACAGAGTCGTGCTGCTTTCTCTGTGCTAGCGAGGCCGGTCAGCATCCGAATGTAGGGAATATAGAGGGAAGGGTACATAAGGAGGTTCCCCACAAGACGAACGAACTTGAACAGTGTGATCTAATAGGATACAGCAATATTCCAATAACTAATAGCAATTATCCAAAACGCAGAACAGGGAGACCACTGGTTCTCTGGAATTACATTTCAAGATTTCCTAGAAATGATGCTGCAGACCTGTTTTATTCATAAAAAGACGAGTTGAGTTTAACCAATCAGAATCGAAAACTCTCTAATTTGCTTGATCTGTATTTTAGTAATTGCAGATTCGTATTGTTTTTGGAATTGACTTTATTATTTCGTAATTCACTTTATTATTTCGTAATTGACGTTATTATTTCGAATTTTGTAATTGACGTTTGGTTATTATTTCATGTTTGAAATACAACTTCAGATTTCCCCGAATTTTCAAGCAAATGACACCCTGCACAATATATTCCCGAGCCCACCTGACGGTAAGAGGCAACCCTCCTAGCCCCAATATCTCCACCACCAAGTCCCCCAGTCGTCGGATCTCCAGTCTCCCAGAACTCCAGACACAGAGTAGCCTCCTCACTCTCGGGTGGAATTCCCGCATAAAGTTCCCCCAACAGGGACATCAGCGTCTCCAAATCCCTACGTAGACTCTGGGGTGGGGAGACGCCATCGCGAACGTGGTGATGAACTATACGCGCCTCCTCGTCAGCCTGGTTCCTAAGCTCCTTAACTCGCTGAGGAGCGTTGATCAGGAAGTCCGTCAGGAGATAATGAACTCTTCGAAGCCACAGAGGCTGTTGGTGGAGTCAAACGGATATAATTCCATGATCATTTATGTAGAAGTACAATTATAGGTACCTCGTTGTGGAAGTCTTTGGACAGCATTAGACCACTCCTTATCGAATCAAATACGCCTTCCTCCACAGCACGGTCCATAGCGATGTCTGCTGCCTCTTCCCACATATCCACACATTCGCCCTTTACCATGATGACACGGCCAAGGGCTAGGGACCAGGCCAGTCGCAACAAAGGCCAAGGAGAAAGGGCGCTGGAGTTGTTCCACACGGGTCCCCCTGCTTGCATCATTATGGAACTGTGCACGGTGGGTAGGTAGTCCTCCTCGGTAAAGATGGGGTGAGACATGTCTAGTAGAGAGAAATCACAAGGTGTTACCGTTCGTTGGGTAAACGGATTCTATTTTTTTGACAATTTTTCAGTATATTTACAGCATCCGGGGTGAAGAAGAAGTGAAAAACGTACCTTTAAAATAAATCCTAGTGAAAATGTACTTAAAAGAGATATTTGTAGGTAATTTTCTTACGATAAAAAAAATTATTATACCAAATAGGGTTTACCATTTTGGAAGATCATTTTCCCTAAATATATAGAAGAAATAACATAACACAGAAATATACTCAACAAAAGGAAGTTGAGGAAAAGTTATCGGTATAAAATCAAATCAATTATTAAAGTGAAACCAGTTTTTGTCCACAGAAAATTGGCGGTTAACCGGGGTTTATGTATGTATGTACGTATTATGTTTTATGCTATTAATTGTGGTTTTATTCAGTTTGAAATGTTATTGATATGCAATTGAATAAAATTATATTTCACATATCGTACTATGTAGAACAGAATATCTCTAAGATCAGAAACGCTGCACTACAGGCCAAAGCGAGAGACAAGCAATCCTTATTTTTCTCTTAGAGCATTTAGTAAGTGAGGTTGTTGTTAACGACTTGTATGGTAACATTTAAAACAATAGAGTTAAAATAAGTTTAAAATATTCTTCAGTTCAGAGTTTTTGAGTTGTTCTGTATTTTTGTCGGCCGGTGCACAACAATAAGTGCACTTTTGTTCTCAATTCTGATTGGCGAATGGCGGTTGAATATGGTAAAATACACACAAGGAAATGAGTTCCTGTGTAATGTGGCGATAAAGTGGGGTTGGCGGATAACCGGGGCATAAAACCATGATGTGACGTATATGAAAATATCAAATAACGAATTAGAAGAAGTGTGGAAGTCCGATGTTGGCCTTCTAATGAATCAGCATAATCGATATCTACCAGTATAGATAACTTAAAACAACTAGAATAAAATGTTTTCTTCTAATATGGATCGAATCATAATAAAATAGGAGTTCTATGTTATATAACATCGATCTGATAAATCAAAATATGATGAATTAACGAACCCTGTTCCCCAGAATCCATGGTGTCCACGTTGTCAGGTAAAGAGGGATCCAATGTATACAGTGCCACCATCACCAGATAGACTAGAGTACGAGACCAGCCTTCTACTGGGCATAGGTCTAGCCCTCCCGAGCGTCGACCCGTCTGCAACACATACACAAGAAATATTACAAAATGAAGATAATCGAGATAGTGAGTGGGACACACATCGCCTATTTGTAAAATATTAAAACAATGTACAGACATACTCTGACTAGACTTTGGCTATTCTTGGCAACCATGTCAGTTGCCATGGAGCGTAGATGGTCGAGCAGTAAAAATGTTTCCATGGCGGTGAGTGGTGTTTGGCAGGTCCAGAGCAGAACACATTCGGCCAGAATCTCTTGAATTGAGGTGACCAGCTGTTCCACCTGATGACGGTGTTGAACCAACCCCAGTGCCCGCTTCTCATCCAACTTTGTTAGCTCCTTGTGCAGATCGAAATTAGAGAGAATGCCTAAAGGAACGTCGGATAATGACTATATTTACTGTCACCAAATTGGAACGGTGGTACAATGAGTGCCTACCTAGAATTTGGTTGAGCATCTGCTCACTCCACAAATCGTCGGTGAACTCCTGAATAATTCGTAATGTTTCTTCCGACAGACCGAGACTCCAGAGTCGTCCATTTCTGGCTTCTATCAGGGTCCTCAGAGTGTTTACTGTACACTTGCGGGCGTCATAGTACAGAAGGACAGTCACCAAGCCACGCGTCAGTTCCGGAAAAGATGGTTGCTGACCTTCACCTGAAAGTTAGTCAACAATGTGAGATTGTTTTTATATTGATTAATATTGATACTTTAGTAGTGAAAACTTACCAGCAAGGAGCAACTCAACAGCATGGAGTTCATTAAGATCGAAAAGATCGCTCACAGTCAAGGTCTCCTCGATGAAGTCTGGTTGAAGAGTTATCTTCTGTGGAACTCCAGGCAGAGCGACTGGTTCTCTGTCTGCTTTTGTTACAGCCTCTCGGTCAATAACATTTTTCTCCTTCAAATAATAAAATAAATAAGAAATTTAGTTATAAACATTTTTTAAATACAATTCTTTAATTTTATGATTTTAAATAAAACCTTTTGAGAATAATAAAAACTATCCTGTGTACCTTATTCTGTAGCAGAGAAAGAAAGACAGGTTTGTGCTTCCTCAGAGTAACTTCCAGTTCATGAAGCCGGCCTTCTTGCTTGTTAATAATTACATCGATGACAAGATTATTGAGGTGGCTTAATGGTGACCACATCTGAAAAATATTAGTGAACTAAATTGTAGCAAAAACACATACAATAAAGATTTCACAATATGGGTGATAATAATTTCATAATAAACCGCTGTAAATTGTGAAATTAATTCATGTTAATTTTCATATTCCATATAAATAAATAAATATAATACTATCAATATAATATGAAATTGATTTAATATTAACGTTTTGAGGATATCTTGAATGGGATATACTTTTTTGTAATTCAGAAAATTCTTCAGATTACATTTAAATTGTTTGTAATTTCAAAACAAACATCTTTAAAAAGAAGGAATCGTAAACAAATATCAATCACGTAGTCGTCTGCATTGAGAAAGTTTGTCTTGTCCAGAATAACAGCCTAAATTTATTATAAAGGTGGATAATATCAAGAGAACTAAAATATATTTCAAAATAATCAACTTGTATAATTAAATAATACAAATACTGTTATGTATCGGAAAGTATAAGTAAAATCAATTGACACAAAAAATATTATCTGTAAAAACTAACTTATCTATTGAATAAATGAAAGTAAAAGTATATTTCTTTTAAAAAAGAATGATCAAGCATCGTAAAAATGAAAAATACATTCACAAAAATAATAATAAATAGCTTATCAGAAAGTAGTAAGCCAAAGACTTTAAAATATCCTAAGTTAATGAATATTAAATCATAAATTTACATATCTACAATGAAATAGCCATCGATGTGGAATAACAGATTATTTTATTCTAAAAATGAAACAAATATGGAACTCCTGTGTGAGCAATTTGTTAATGCAATTTCATTAATGTGAGCAAAAGTTGGCTGAGGACAACTCAGACTAAAGAAAAAAATATTATTTGACAATGTTATAGGATATTAATAAATACAGGGCCTAAAAACAATTTTTACATATGTAAGAAATGATAGAAACTAAAAATGCTGTATTTTATTTTAAAAACCAAATTTTACATATTCTTAAAAAATATTTCCCTTTAGAAATTCTTTTATGAATTTATTGTTACATTTCTAGGTAGTATTCTAAGGAAATGATGTCTTTGTTGAGTGACTGCCATAATGACATGAAACTGTTTTCTATGGTTGGTAGTTGAGAAATTTGTCACCTGCTGCACTTATCCAACAGCAGTAGAATTGTGAGGCTTTGTGATTGGACATTTAGAACATTTTCCATATATTGTAACTAATTTCTTTTTAATAAGTCTGCCCATGAAAGTGTCCAGCAGTAAATCCTGATAATATTCAAGCCTGATTGCCTTGTTGCCATCGCTGAGATGCTCTACCCATAGATACTTTGTAGATCATAGATTTATAAGTCAATAATATTATTTTTAAAGACAGTCAAATTCACCAATATGGCTTCCACAATGGCCACCAACATCCTCCTTTATTTCTGCATAATGGCCCCAAATGTCTGGAACTGGTAACATTAAAAAATAATTAAAGTTGCATTATTTCGTCTATATACCTGATATTTTGTTCAAAACATTTCAACTCATAAATTGACAACTTCTACTGGATAGGTTTATAATGCCTTTTTCAGGAATAAACATGGCCATTATCATGTCATTTAATTATATATAATGTTGTTGAGTTTGTTTAGTCTTTATGCAAAGTACAGTATATGCCAAAAAACGTATTATGTGGGGCATTAAGATTTAGAGCCTGTGATTGTGTTGCCTTTTCAGTTTATACTGGAAAGGAAGAATAGCTTAATGATGGACATTATGGTAGTTAAGCCAAGGGTAGTTATGAGCTTCATGACTAATTATTTTACTCAATCATTAACTGTATACAAATAAATTTTCTCTCATCATTTAATTTGATACATGATCTAAAACAGGCTGAGACATACTTCTGTTGAACATTTTGCAAGAATAGCTGAGATTTTACTTAACTTGATGATATCCATTTAGAATGACTGAGAGTGTAAGAAAGTTATGCATGATGATGTTATTGTTTTTCAGTGGAAAGACAAAAGGGATGTCTATATGATTGCCTCTAACAATGATGGTAATGACACTCAGAAACCAAGAATTAGACATTATCCAGATAATGGGATCACTATTCTAACCATGATTGTGACATATAACAAATTTATGAGATGCATCTATTATTTGGATCAATTTTGTTCATATTATGTTTGCAAAGATTAGAAGAAATGGTGAAAATATTAATTTTTTGCTTTTCAATATTGGCACAATAAATGCATATATCCTCTTGTCACAGAAATATTCCATTACCAAAATATAAAAGTATTTCATCTTTGAAGACATCCAAACTAAATTTGATCTAACAGCTAGCAGGAGACCAGTGCATTCCATGATGATGACAATTGCACTCTGGATATTTATCAATAGTACTCCAATATTACTCTAGTGAAATATAGGGTTGGGTGTATAATGTATTCAGGATATATCCTTGTTAGGCTACATGGAATGCATCCTGGGCAGTAGACACTTGTGTAAAAAACAAGGTTTGTAGTTAAATTTACTTCTCTGCAAGATTATTCCTGTAATTTCATCTCATATTAAAAAAATATTTTACATTTTATAATGTCTATTATTAATTTTTTAATCCACATTCAAAAGATTTAAAAGTTATATATATATATCTAGTGATATACTGACTTTTTAATTTTCTTTTAATTGTTACTTAATAAATTAAGATATTCTCATTGAATTGTTGCATTCTAATCAATGTGAACATTAATATTTTTTATTTTATTATACATGACCATTAGCCTAGTCATGTCAGATAATTTAACTCATATTACTGAGTAAAATCTGTCATGTAATATTTGTCTTCACTGAGTATTGCAAAGTTACAAAAAAGGCTGGAAGAGAGTTCACACAATTTTCCCAATTTGAAATTCAAGGCATTTTTAACCTTTTATAAAGGTATGTTAAAATTCAGATTTTTAAAAACAATTTGATAATTTTTGGGAATTTTAAGATGACAAAAAATAGCTACACCTTTAAGCCTTACTTACATGAGAATCCTGGATGGCCATCTGGGATGCCCATGTAAGTCAAATTTTTGGATGTTGGAGCCTGGCAGTAAGTAGAGACAAGCTCTACTTTGGTTTTACTTTTCCCAGAATTCTTACTGTTTGATTGGCTATGCTTTTCTGCTATAATATAATTATTGCATCAAAATAAATAATATTTTATATGTGCAATTATGTATATACAGAATTCATAGTATTTTTCAGGACTATTTTCCCTGACAATATTCCACTTTCTCTGACATTTTTATAACTTTTATTTTATATATAAAATGAATAAAAACAATGGGTAAACATGTAACTATTTTGAATAAATTTTACTAAAAAAATGATTGTGTACAATATGCAGTAATTCAGGTTATGTGTACAAAAATGATTGTGTGAAGTGTCTCTTGAAACAGGGTTGCCACTTTTTTTAAACAATGCTATTCCGGAAAATTCCTGGAAAAAGTTTCCAAAAAAACCACAATATGTTAGAAAAATTTACAAAAGTGAGAAATTTGTTGACACAGAATGTAATAATATATTTTGTTAGAAAAATTTGCAAAGGAGAAATTTTTTGACAATATAATGATGATATAAATCAAAACGGTTATGTAGATGAGGTATGGAAACATGTTATGAAATTAGTTTGTGAATTGAATCAATGTATGTACACAATATGAATGAGTATAGTTCTTTCGGCTTGTATCACATTACTGCCTTTGATTACTAGTTCTTCTTAGATGAGTCCATAGACTTTGTCACTTTCAACAGCTCCTCCTTCAGACTCCTGGAATGAAGGGTGAGTGCAAGGGCCTCCTTAGAGGTGGTAGTGGATCCTGTGGAGCTGGCTTCCTCATCAGCGCTATTGCTATAAATAGATATCTATCTATGGCCCTCAGAATGAAATCAATTACCTGTTTTTAATTCTTTGCTGTGTTATTGGCTAGCCAATAATCAAACTAAGCAATTAATTATTAAATGACGTCAATTTCCTAATATATAGATACCTTAAAGAATTAAACAGGAAAAAAGTTGTAACAGTAATATACTACTAGCAGTAGGTACATAGGCGAGTATAAAAAATCTTTCTGCAAGCAAATTTAAATTCCCATACTTATTCCCGAATTGGTGGCAACCCTGTTGCAAGCAGCGCAAACAATGTTTGAGATTATTTTTCATAATACAGTAAAACATATTACTGATTGCATATCACCTGTAATATAAAATAGATTGTGATTCTGCACAATTTTTTTGGGTAACAATTACCTAATATGTACAATAATTGTTTTTCCGACATAATCTGAAATTCCCTTACTGCTATGAACCTTGTATATAACAGGTAGGAATGTACAATATATTTATTGCTATATTTATAATTATATTTATGTATTTTATAAAAACATGTTATTATTTTTAATGTTTATTTCAACTAGAAATTTAATAAACAAATTTGACTGTAAATAAGAGTTTGTTTTCTTTATTATACCTACCTACATATATTTAAATGATATCATATATTATTAAGTAATTCCATAAAAACTACATACTTATCTGTGAATCTCTACAAAAACAAAAGAACTATTAATCTAAAAGTCAATTTTTGATAAGCCTTTAACAATATATATAGGTATATATTATTTATTTGTACAAAATTTATTAATTATTAAATAAAATTCATAAATATTAATTCTTAAAATAATTTGTAAATAATACAAATATTTCTAAGTAATATCTAGTTACTTTTATTGATTTTTAATTAATATGCATGTTTGATATGAACAATTAAACATAACTTGACAGTAATAAATTTTCTATTAATATATTTTAAAATAAGAAATTAAATATATGAATTAAAATATGACATTTTAAATAGAAATTTATATAATGGATACAAAAAATAATTATACAAAATTTTTGTATTGTAACAAAAAATATTACTTTATGAATTAATTCCTATTTACAAGTTTTAATTTGAATAAATATTTATGAATTTTGTATATTAATATGAAAATTCACCATAAGCAATTTATATAATTGCAGGTATATATTAATGTATTATTTATATAATATAGCAAAAAAGTGATAGCCAATCAAACTGTAAGGATGCTGAAATGCAAAGTCTGTGGATAAACATAATTATCTACATCAATATAGTTATTATAGTATGGGCTATCTTACTACTATAAATTATGGAATCAACAACACAATAAGGAAATAATTACAAATTCTAGAAAAATACACCCACAATGGAGTCAAAGATGGGCATGGCTTCAATATGATACAGTCTCTGATAGGGCATTTTGCTTTGCTTATTGTCAAGCCAAAACTTCTCAAAGTCTGCTCCAACTATGTAGAAAAGTAATTATTTATATGGCAATTGGTTTTAATGATTTGAAAGATGCCTTCAAAAATGTAATGACCATAGTCAAACAGAAACCCATTGTGCTGCTGTTGTTATTGAACACAAAGACATTGGTGAAATAATATCAGAATCACACAAAGAAGGTAAGAAGTATAATTGTCTATGTTTTCTTAAGATTTGCCAAAATATTTTATTTTTGGCAAGACAAGGATTACAATTTTGAGGTGACTGGGCAGAAAAAGAAAATGCTGAGGTAAATTTCAATTTTAATCAGCTACTTTTATTAAGAAGTATTGATGATCCAAATTTCTAAGATTGGACCTTTAAAAAATAATTGTAGTATACATCCCATAGAATTCAGATTGAGTTGCTACAAATATTTGTGTAACAGCAAACATACAGTTGGAGTTCTTGTCTATAGATCTCGTGCGCGAGATCTATCCTGTATTTATACAAACCATAGACTGTCAGACAAACCATTTAGCAGTTATTGGTTGATCCTCTTGACAGTCTTTGGTTCATATATAAATGTATCTTTCTGTACTTACGTAACACTGGATAATATACAATTACTACTCATCATTTTGTTTTCTTCTACTTACTACAACAATTTGGTAATACAATTATAAGACACATTTCTGACTCAATAAGAGAAAATCTTATCACAATAATGAGTGATGAATTAGCTGATAATTCTAATCAAGACCAGCTATAGTTATTGTGTTACATTGGGTCAATGATAATTTACAAGTATGTGAGGATTTTATTGGCTTATATAAATTAGATATACTAAAAGCTGATACAATTGTAGCTGCAATAAAAGACACTCTGTTATGTCTCAACCTTTCATTGTCAGATGCAAGAGGTTAATGATATGATGGGGCTGCTAATATGTCTGGCTGCCAACAGGGAGTTTGCTCAACAATTACTTGCAGTCAAGACTAAATGTACACAAACACATTTTTATGGTCATGCTTTGTCTCTGTCATGTAGGGATATGACCAAATGATGTGATTCAATGAAATTATTCCTTGAGGTAACATTTGAAGTTACTAAAGTAATTAAATACTCACCGAAATGGCAAAGATTACAAGACAATATCAAGAAATATGCATTAAACACTTTACCATCAATCAGGGTTACTTGGTACACTTATTTCAGACTTTTTGTTATTGCATACACATTAATCAACTTTTAATAATTTTTTTTGCTCTAATATATCAAGATTGAACTTCTACTAAGGTTAATAATATAAATTATATTATTAAACCCTTTTTTATATATTATTTTTAAAACAATGTAGGTGTCCCAAGTTACCCCGGCATGGGGCTACTTGGGACAAAGTTAAAAAAAATGGGTGTTAGCAGCTTTAAACAACCCTGTGGTAACTTGGGACACCAAATAAGTTTTTAAAAAATGTTTACTTTTACTCAGAAATTATAGATTTACAGTTCATTTAATCTCAGTAATATGTATAAAAATGTAAACAAGTGGTAGAAACAAGATAGTTCACATGTGTAAGCACTATATGTAAGCAAAGATGGTCTTATTGTCATTAGAGATATTCAGCAACATTGTCAAAAATCATGACATCTCTCCTTCCAACTCTTGGTTCATCCACAATCTTGATAATTTCGTCTTCATCTACAGTGTCTATATCTTCCGATGTCGGCCATGTGAATCCTTTTCCAAGCACTTGCTTCAAGTAGGAAACTTCGCATAACTTCTCCTTTTTGGACACAATTCTACCCAAAAAGTTCTTTGTCCTTCCTTCTTTGTTCTTGTTTCCAATTTGGTATTTCACAATAACCCACGATCCAACTTGAAGATGTCTAATTTCTGGGTTTTCAGTATCACTTTCTGACTGAGACTGATTAGCCCCATTTGTACCACCATCTTCACTCTCAGATGAGCTACCAGAAGATTCTGTCTCAACACGTCTAGCTGCTTGGTTTCTTGTAGCTAGTAGTTTCTTGGAGACTTTTCGGTTGGTGGAGGTTACACTAGTACCGGGAATGTCTTCTGCAGTGATACCTTTTCCAGCTTCCACATTGATTCGTTTTTTTTGTTTCACTGTTTTTGTCTCCTTGTATCGCATATCTGTCAGCATTTCCACTACAACTTGTGATACTTGTTCCACATTTTGATCTTGCTCGTGATTGAGATCTCCTTGATCTGGAAGTTTACATAGAACCTCATTTCTGTTTAGTGGTAGAATACCTGTTGTATGGAAGCCAGATTTCACGTTTTTTCCGATGTGATGAGTAATTTCTCTCTCAGTGTCTTCAAGAGACCAGGAAAATCTGCTTTGGGAACTGTTGCTGCTCTTCTTCCATGTGTCATTTTCCAATCAAGTAAAACACCTCTCCAGAGTTTCTTCAGTGGTGCATAAAATACTACATCAAGTGGCTGCATCAGGTGCATAGCATTTGGGGGCAAACAGACAAATACAATTTCTAGTTCATCACATTTCTTTAGGACTTCTTCTGAAAAATGGGAACTGAGATTGTCTCCAATGAGTACTTTTTTTCCATCTAATCTTCTGGCCCA
>JAUZNC010036703.1:0-18850 GCA_034780395.1 Vannuccia rotundouncinata | reverse complement strand
TTATAAAGCACTACCAACCAATTGATTCAAAAGATATTGTCACAATCACAGAAAATTTACAATCTTCGATACCACAGCAATTACAGTATATTGTGTGGTTTTATATTCAGTTTTTCTTGTGTCGTCGGGGAAATGAGAACTCCGCAACAATGAAAATAAATGATTTTATCGTTGAAGAATCCACAAACGGAAGAAAGTACATACGGAAGGCAAGAGATGAATATCAGAAAAACCACAAAGAAAACGACATGGAGCACAGCTCAGGTGGTAGAATATATGCTACAGGAGGCATCAAGTGTCCCGTTGCTTTATTTCAGAAATACGTATCAAAATTGAACTTGAAATGCGATCGATTATGGCAACGTGCAAAACAGTTATTTTTGGAGAGTGATCTAATTTGGTATGAAAATCGACCTGTTGGTAAGAATTACTTAGCTCGCTATATGACTAAAATAAGCAAATTGGTAGGCTTGGCAACTATTTACACAAATCACTGTATAAGGGTTTCATCGTGTACTGTTCTTGGTGAGCAGTTCAGTGATCTTGATGTACAAACAGTATCAGGTCATAAATCACTGAGTGGTTTAGGAATTTACAAGAGAGTTGGGGAAAAACGACGTGCAGAAATGAGTGACCATATTAGTGATTATTTGGGTTGTACATCTAAAACTGCATGTAACATAATGAAACACAGTACTGAAATGGATGATTGGCCTGAACTAAGTGCTGAAGATATTGAGTTATGCTTTCAAAATACTGCACAAGTCGACGAACTGAAAAATCCATGTCCTGTAATTATTCACAATGCCAATACGGTTACTGTAAACAATTATTGATTTCTACAGCCCGTTGTAATTAAATATAATGAACCCCTCCAAGAGAAATCCATATTTAATATCCTACCGCAGCAATAATATTCAATTTAATAAATTGAATAAATAATTGATTATCGCATTTTTGTCATATCTGAAAAATGTAAACAATATTATATATATTATTTCATTATACAACATAGAATTCTTTACAGTTCCATTATGCAAAAATTAATGAGCGATATTTTAATTAAATCCTGTTTCAACCTAAAACACTTATAAGAGACACGTGAAAATACAAAGATCAGTTTTATACAATTATCACACTACAGTTCTCAGTCACATTTTGTGCTTCACAAAACTCTACAGTCACATTTTCCTCTCGCAGCATTAATAATGAAAAAAGTATTAACATTATTGTTAATATACAAATCAAGAAAAGTATGAATAATATGCACTCACCTAAAGTGTTAAAGAGTTTGCGACATCTCACGGTAGACAAATATTTTCTGGTTATTAAAAAATCAGCAATTACACTTGACAAATTAATCATAAACCAAAATAATATGTAAGGCAATGCAGAAATTGCTCCATTCTGAAAATGATAATTTTCATTGTTTAAATGTTTTTTAATGTTTAATTGTTGTAAATTTCATAAAATAATCGTTTATATATATCTAAAAATATAATTTAGAAATTGAGCTGTTTATAGAAAATGGATAAAATATTTAACTAGCTGATAATACAGTTGAATTAAACCCTTAAATAAATAATAAAGTTTAATTACCATAATAAAAATATAATCACTGGAAATTCGAATTCCGATTAGGCAAAAGTTAACATTAATATTTGAGGCACATATGGTTCAGTTTAAATCTGTTAACTCTGTCAACACTCCTTTTTTATAATGTTTTTTACTCGCAAACATTAAAAAATTTTAAAAGGAAGTCGGCGAGCACTTGACCGAATTTTAAGATAGATGTGCGGGCAAAAGTTGAAATATTATAGAAATATTCTCAAATACATTTCATTATATTTGTTAATAAAAATACAATACACGATGTACCTATACCCAAAATACCCAATTTAACTGTTTATCATTTAGGAAGTCATTATTTTTACGTCGCATCCTTAATGTTATTAACGGTTTTTATTTGTGTCACCAAAATTCCATTATTATATATAACCTTTATGAAAATTAAAATTTGTATTATTCTTGGAAATCGTTATATAAATATATTTTGTTTTTGTAAAAATAACTTTTCCGCCGCCGTAAAATTGTGACTTCTATATATGAACGGTTATGAAATTATTTTTACGGCGCCGTGTAAATAATTATCTCAAAAATGTAACCAGCCTCCCATATAACGTCTTAGCTCAATTATTATTAGCTCGAGGTACAGAATCTAAAACTTACTGATTTAATATCGAAGCCCAAAACTTCTTTCATGTAGGTTGGGATGTTGGTCAGAAAGGAGTAAACAGCGAAGAGAGAGCAAATATGAGTGACCATAATTCCCCAAAAAGGAAGAGAGGTGAAGATAGCTCTCCATGGTATCGAAGCTTCCTACGTAGATTATTTGTTGAAAAAGAATTTTAAAAAAATATAATAGTTTTAGGAAAAAGTAATTCTGAATCTCAATCAGAAATTTAAGACAGATATATTATCATTTCTTTATATACTAAAAGAGATTTGTTAGAAATGTTGATCTCAACTTTTCGATAAAAATGTTTTTTTTGTTGTAATATATACTTTGGTAAAATATAGAAAAAGGATATGTGTTTTAATTGATAAAGTGATTTTAATTTAAATCACTTTGTCCATCGCAACTAAGTACAAATTCGATCTTTCACACAATATTTCTAATAAAATATTGTTTCTTTTTTTTGTTCATGGCATGGAAAATGATTTATACCATTGATTATTCCAAACTATCGAATAACGAGAGTTAAATTTCAAAAAATATTAAATACAATTATAAGTAACAAAAGAAAAGAAGTACACGGTATTGATTGGAAACAATTATTTATATAATACAATTAGGTACTCCTGACATGAAATAGATGTTTTTATTTTAGCGTATGATGTATTTAGCTTTTATACATAACGTCAGTAGGATATCGTCAATTGCGTAGATTTTGTATGCCAAATTAAAGGACTTTTATAATATTTCTGTTATTACATATATTAATTTCAGATTCTATAAATTTGTATATGTAAGTTGACAGTCAAAATCATTGTGAGAAATTGAACTAATTTATAAAAGAATTATAAATATTATTATAATTATTATATTAGAAGACATATTACCTTTTTTGTTGAAAGTTGACCCTGTAGAGAGCTCTCAATATATTTTCGCTCTTCTTCGGACACTCTGGGATGATCCGCAGGGGAATCATAAACAATTATCATCCACACAACAAACCAAATGATGCCCAAACTTCCAAGAACATAAAAGATTGAGGGCCAGCCACCTCCAAATCCATATTCACATAAGAGGCCGGAAAGTGGCAGAGTGAGGACGTTCCCAATTTGTGCTCCTAAAATTAAGTATATATAGATAGAAAGGGTTACACATACAGGGTATCTAAAAGTTCCGCCCGATTTTTGAAAAAAATAAAAGCAAAATGAATCCATTTATATTTGTATTATGGGTATATATGTATATATTATATACAGAGAACATAAGTTCAGTAAATAATTAGTCAATAATTTATTTATATTGCTCAAAACGCTCCCCATTATGATCAATGCATTGCTGCAATCGTCCCGTCACACTACGACACACCGTTTGGCACATATCAATATCAATAGTTTGCATTTGTTCTTCAATTACATGTCGAAGTTGTTGAATACTTGTTGGCTTCTGCTTGTATACTCAATCCTTGAGCATGCCCCATAGGAAAAAAACTGTAAGAGTTAGGTCAGGCGAACGGGCTGGCCACTCAATGGGCCCACGTCGACCTATCCAATGATCGGTAAATGTTTCATTCAACCATTCTCTAACAGCTGTGGCATAACGGGGTGGTGCCCCATCTTGCTGAAAGAAGAAATCTTCCTGGTGTTGAACTAAGGGGTAAAATTGCGTTTGTAGCATGTTGAGGTATTGTTATCCATTAACACGCCTATCTAAGAAAATAGGACCAATAAAACCTTCGCTGGAGATAACTGCCCCAAACAGTGATCCCTGGTTAACTTCTTTATCAATAATGATGTGAGGGTTTTCAGCAGCCCAATAGACACAATTGTGCCTGTTGATGTGTCCATTCAGTTTGAAACACGCTTCATCGGACTACCACACTTTGTTTTGCACTGTTCTGTCATTACGCAACTTTTCCAAAAACCAGTCGGCATCTCCGTCATGGAGAGCATGGCAGAGACGTGGAACATAAGGGAAAAGTTTCTTTTTCTTCAGTAAATTGCGAACACTTTGTCTACTAATCTCGAGTTCAAGAGAAAGACGACGAACAGAATTTTGAAGACTCCTAGTTATACTGGCCAATAAAGCGTCTCCCTTTTCATCACAGGTTGCCGTATTAGGCCGTCTACTCCTAGGTGCATCATTGACGGATCCTGTATTCAAATTTATCAACCAGAACCGTGATATTTCTGCCCTCTACTTGATGAATGTGATATTCAGCACTCAAAAGACGACTTGCTTCTGTTGCATTTGTCCCAGATTGGTAATTAATAAAATTTAATAGCTGCTATTCTTTGCTGTTTATTAAGTCTAAAAGCCATGATGACAAAATGACAGATAATAAATTTTTAATCAATTTCTAATCACTTCTGCATAATATTTCGTAAAAACATACCAAAATGTTGAACTCATTAATCGAATTTGTCAAACTGGAATCAGTGTCAATTTGTTTGTTCCTTTTATATCTTTCGCATCAAACCTCTTTATATCACACACGTGGAATTAACACAAATAACTCAATTAGCAAATAACACAAATAACATCACATAAAATCACATAACACAACTTTAAAATGGATTTTAACGAATGGATTTCGATAGTCCAGCGCATGTGTCATAATTTACTAGAATCGGGCACATTGAGATAAACGCATGAAATCTTGAACATAGCTAGAATATAGCAATACTAATAATTTTAGCTGTAGGGCCAAGCTGGATTCGACACGTATCGTTTTTGGCGGCCATTTTCTAAAAAGCTCCATTGATATCTCTAGATCTATTGGTCAGAGAAACATAAAATTGGTGTCCACTTGTAGGTTTTCAAGGTTATAGATTCACATAAACACAGCTTAGAGACCCTATGATTGATATTTACAACTAGTCAGGATTCCGTCTATAGGTACCTATGTATTTTGGACTGTAACACATCTAAAGAAAAGATAATTAAAACATGTTTATTTAGAGCACCGAGGTAAGTAAAATACAATATTGACTTCATGCACAGTATAGTAAGTCATGGTACAGTATACTGTATAGTATATACTATATTAGTGTACGAGTATAGTGTATTTAATCTAATCGTTCAACAAGATCCTCCACACTTGCACACAGCCGTGCAGGCGAGTACAGCTTTTGCACATTTGCAGTTTTGCTGACATCTTTTGGAGCATCCACATCGTAAAAGTTCTTGGCAAACTTTGCTTGCTTCTGGGAGAGGGCTCCACACCACTTCCCATGGGCCTCCATTGGCATTCGTCCAACCCCATCCTTCAGGACGTGGAAAATTTATTACAGACAATAGTGATTGGCACCAGCAATGACCAGCCTGATATGCAGCTCTCGCACATGCTGCAACAGGGCTCTCTGTGATGGCGGGATGCCATTGACATCTCTGCCTTTCGGGCATCATTGACATGATTGTTTGAGCTGGTTTTGTCGTACAGCAGAATTACAAATCTCTCAAGTGCATCCATGACATCTTCCACTTTAGCTATGTCCGGTTGTTCCATTAATTTTGCAAATGATATCGTCACTTCAGGATAGATATTCCAGATTTTCCATGGAAACAATTTTTTTCAACTGAAGTGGACATAGTGTATTCAGTTATTCATAATGCTTGCATACATCTCAAAAACCGGTCATTTGAAACTGATAGTCCGAAGTCAAACAACGTTCTATTTTCCGTGTTTTGTTGTGAATGAGGACACCAAGATAGACAGGTAGTGGAGGTTCCCGTGATTTGTCGTGTGGGATCACCTGTGATTGTTTCTGACGTTGTTTCGTGCTGTTGTACATCACAATTTGGCAGATGCTCAGAAAGTCTTGTGTTTTGGTTACACGTGCCTGCACATTGATGTTGGCACCATGCAACAACATAGCGATGAGTGTAGCCAAGAAACGAGGGACCGCTTCTGCTTGACAGTTTTTTAAAACGAACCATTGAACCGTGTTTTCGTTTTCATCACTTCTTTATGTACGATCCTTGCTGCTCGAGCTAGACTGAGGGCTGCATCATCGGCATCATTTGCATATGCTCTATGCAAAAGATCCCAAGTGACCAATATCATCATTGGCGTTCAGAATAATGTCACGTCCGTTTTTGAAGACTTGAAGCTCCTGAAAGTTAGCTAAGATTTGATCTTTAAACCTGGTTGAGTGTATATAGGAATTTGTCGCACCAAGTTGGGCAAGTCTAACACTGTACAATTTGATGAGGTCAGCGAGTTTGAATACAGGAGAAGTATTTTCAGCTAGTGTATCTTCTATATAAACGCAACAAGCTCAGCAAAAGCACGAGCAAAATAACGCTGTATCTCTGCATCTACTTCGTTGTTGCTCGATACGGAATATGCATTATGCAGAGCAGCCAACCACTTAGTATGATATTTTGTATCACTTGCCACGAGGTCACCCGAAGAAACTTTCGTCATGAGACGTTCCTCGAAGAGTTCTATACCATACTTTCGCTTGTGGTAGGTAATTTTTAAAGATTTACTTAACTATATTCAAAATACATACCAACACGGAATTTAGGTACTGATATTTATAAACATTAATTTTGGTATTCTGATGACCTTAAGCTAAGGTCACCTTCCTGAATAGTTGTAAATATCAATCATAGGGTCTCTAAATTGAATCTATTACCTTGAAAACCTATAAGTGGACACCAATTTTGTGTTTCTCTGACCAATAGATCCAGAGATTGGGTGAAATCGGCGCGCTCGGTCGCCATTTTAGAAAATGGCCACCAAAAACGATAAAGGTCGAATCTAGCTTGGCACTACAGCTAAAATTATTTTGATTGCTATATTCTAGCTATGTTCAAGATTTAATGCTTTTATCACAATGTGCACGATTTTATCCCTAGTTTTATTTGTTTTATTTTAAATTATTCAATGAGACTAAAATTTATATATTTTTGTTGAGGTTCTTGGAAGTGAATCTGTTGAAAATTTTAAATAAGTGTATAATTTATTGTAAGATATCGATTTGAAATGTTCCATTATAACAATCTATGATTCCAATTTGTGTTTAATAAAGAATAAATATTGACGTGCAGTAATAAAATTAATAAATAATTTGATAAAATTAATAGTAAATATTTATAGATTAAATGTTGGCTTTAGAAGTTTGAATTTTAAATTTATATAAATAATATGATATTTAAATCGTTGTAAATATTTATACTCTTTATTTGAAGAATTTAGTTAAAGAATTTGTAAATTAAATAAAATTTAAATTTGTGCAGTATGGTTTTTAGAGGTCGTGACCAAACGTGTTCAACTATTACTGCAGTTTACTTGTATTCCTTTATAAAGTGTCTCTCTGACGGTCTGCATAAAATTCTTTAGTTTCAAATACAAAATATTAGAATTCGTTAGAATAAGCACTATAACAAATTCAAAATAACATTTTCATAACAAAATAGTAACGAAGATTTTTTCATAAAAATGTTATTGAAACATTTTACAAAAATCTTTTAAAGAAATTAAAAGACCTGCAAATGTGAATCCAATAAGCCGACTTCTCTCAAGAGGAGGACTCCATCGTGACCAAACGACATGCATCGCGGGCCACACAACCCCTTGGCACATCCCAGCAACGATACGTAGAGTCATGAGTGCACCGTAGTGGAGTCCGGCGGCTAACGGCATCAGAAGTGTGACCACCGCACAGGCACACATGCTCCAACCAAGGACAAGACGACCTCCAAATCGATGGGAGAGCCATCCACCTGCTAATTGAGTTATGATGTAACCGTAGAAGAAGGATCCCAGGATATGACCTTGTACAACTTTGGGCCAGTTTTGATCGCCTTGTATAGAAGACTAGAATTGTATGAAAACAATTTAATTGATTGAAATTTCGTTGTCAGTCCAAAAACGATTTTCGTCATTAAATTTTCAAAACACGTAATACGAAGTAAAATTGACTGTTTAAAATGTTATATTTAAAAATGAAAATTCATCAACTTTTATAAATTTAAAAGTATTATAATTCGAAGTGGAGTAAAGGTATGTGAGAATTCGGTTTACAGAACCTTAATCAAAATTTAAAAAATCTTTTCATCTATTTAATTCTATAATATAATTTTTTAAATTCTAAAAATGTATGCGTGGTTATCATGTTATTTATTACCATTTGATTTAATAGCAGTATACTTCTCTTACTTTTGGAATGAGTTCAGATTCGTTGCTATGCAAAACTTTTTTGCATTCTGAAATTGGAAGTGATGCATTTGGTATTTTATCGATTGAATCTTGAAGGGCCGTTTGGTTAACCATACAAACAATGGCTACGGACATGTTGACTCGAAGAGCGTAGAGATTCACAAATCCAAAGAATCCAATAATGGCGATGGACATTCTAGTTGAAAGCCATATTGATGAAGTTTTTGGTTTTTCTCCGTCAGATTCCATTTTTAATCTTTCTTTCTTAATTAAAAGAGATTTATTTTCCAATCTAAATTTCCTACTTTAAAAGCAAGTTCCTTTGTAAATACACAACCTTTTAAAACAAAATTAGTTGAAGTAGACAATCTAAATACCGACGATTGAATAGAAAAATCAATAATTAGAAACACAACCACTATAATAATGCTTTTGACTTCAAAACCTGTATACTGTCCATTTTAATAGGAAGAAATTTTATACAGGACGACCTATGGCATAACTGGAGTATTCCTTCTGTTGAACTTAGCGGGGAAGAAACAGTTAATGATTTTTACTGAAGAAACAAATGAATTGTATAATAATCGACCCAAAAGCAAATTATTAATACAAAAGATGCATTATCACTGACTTCTTCAAACCAAAGTAGTTAGGATATTTAGAATTTGTTTTGTAGTTACGCTCCAAAAAGACAAAACAATACACTTGTATAGTGGCTCCTATAATATGGGTTTTATTGATGATTAAATATAATCCAAATCAATAAATACAGTACGATTAAAGAATTAAATGCCGCCGGAAAACTGAAATTCGGGTGCTCCTTGTCATAGTAGAAGTCACAATGTCTATACAATTTTACTAATAAATATATTTAGATTGCTAGGTTAAGTATTTGTATAACACTGAGGTCAGCGATACCAATACATGAAATGGATTATTATATAAGGAAAATAGAAATAACCTTTTGAGTTGACATAAAATTGAAGTGCTCGGACACATATTTATAGATCATTTACTTGAAAGATTGAAGCGATTATTGGTTGTAGCTGAGAAGAAACCTCTATTTAGTTTGTATGTGACATCTGATCTGTATCTAAAATAGTGATATAATACATTATACACTTGCTGTTTAACCTCATAATACTTTATATATATATATAACCTGGCGACGGGACCGATATACTAAAACAACAATCGATACAAAATAATTATTAGAAGTCATTATCAATTGGATTAACTTTTTAAATGCAATATTTCAAAATTGAAAACCACAGATTGGGATAACTTAATTTGATTTCTTTCTCAAGCAAAATAGTTTTTATTTCATATTTTTAATTCACAATATAAAACAATTTTACAATATAATACAATACAAAAAAAATTAAAATATCATCTCAATAAGTTTAAATGCTTATTTAGATGTTTAGAGGTAAATTTTAAATGCATTAAGGAATTTTCTAATATCACTCTGTTCTACATGAGGGAGCTGGTGTTGGACTGTGGGTAAAGATCATTATGTTATAAATATTAGGATTAAATCAATAAGTCAAAAATCTTGTTACATGTGCATACATAAAAAGCATACATTACTAGTTATAGTAATATATGATATTGACCATTTTAATTTGATTTTTATTCTTACATTCCATACTGAAAATTCAGGTTACCTGAAATCAGTTGTGATTCCATTTTCTGTGATGGATCGAAAGTTTAGTGCTCTGTCGTCGCTATAGCGTTGATATATAATTCGTATATAATAAATTGTTATATATTTGCCTCCTGGGGGCCGTTGCATAAAAATACTTAAGTGAAATTTCGTACTTAAATATATTTTTAAAGAAAATTTTAATTACGGTTAATTAATGTTCATCTAAGAATTTTTTTATTTAATATAAATTCTATAAAAACACATATATATATATATATATGATATATATGCCAGAGTCAATTAAAATATAAATTTATTGATTAACGATTTCTCCATATCTTTATTTATAAATATGATAAATACCTATTCATTTATATTTTAATTGTTGCTGTTTGTTTTTAATACAGCCTCTATACTATAATTAAATGAATATGAATTTTATGTTGTGATGGAAAGTTAAAAATATAGTATAAGTACCTAGGTATTAACATTAAAATTTTATTAAATAACAATGGCGCTCTATTATGCTCTTAGAAAAGAAAGTATTTTTCGTGTTAGGATTGATCCTCTTGCTAAATTTAATGACAATGAGCTTATAATGGGATACCGATTTGATCGAAGTAATATTTTATACATTCACCAACATATTAATTACACAAAGTAATTACACAATGAGTAAATCCTACACAATATAGCAATTAAGCAGAAGCTTCCTATAATAGAAAATCAGCATATGCTGGAAATTGTGCAACAAGAAAACCAATATCTCGCTGATCCAAATCCAGCTCCTTTTCATACTGGGGAACAGGTGCGTAGGTAATGGCTTCATTCAGAATTGGTTTAATAGAAATATTTAAATGCAAAAAAACAAATTTATATTCAATTTCATAAAAATTAATATTTTATATTCTTTTTGAACACATTGTGTCATAGTTTGCTACTGTTACTATATTTTTTTGACATACTTACTTGTTTCAAAGATTAATATTTTATTGTTATATTTTTCATTGTTACCTATCTTTTTTAAAAGATTAAAACTTTATTGTTACACTTTCCATTCCACTTTATTGTTCTTGTTACTTAATTTTTTTAATAAATGAAAGATGTATAATTATTAGCCTTTTATTTAAAACTAAATAAATTAGTTAAAATATTTAATCATTAAATTAAAGACTACCTATGCTAAACTTGTTTATAGGAAAACTGAAATTGTCCAAAATTAATTAAAAAGTAATCACAAGAGTAAATAATTTTAATTAAGAAACTAAAACAGAATAATAATACTTTGTTACACTTTTCATGCATTAACTGCTTATATTAATTTTTCGCTAGCATCAATTTATTAAATAGAAAAATAACTTTAAGGTCCTAGAGTTAAATTTTAAAATTCTTAATACAAATTTCAATCGGTACTTATATAAATTTATTAAGTAAAAAAATTATCTAAATTTATTAAGTAATCACAAATAAAATTTTAATAAAGAAACATTTAAAAAATTGCTTAACTATGCATGTACCTACTACTTTTTATTTTTTTTAATTGTTTAAACTAAAATTCAATAATTATGACAATTATGTTCAATTAATGGTTACATGTCAATAAAAGATAATCCAGTATACATAGGTTAAATTAAAATCAAGAAAATTTAACATTTATAATATAAAAATATGTATAAGTAATAATAACAATAGTAATAAGGTAACTGTAACAACTGTAAGCAAGGAAAAATTAAATTTTAAAACAATTATATTTATTTAATTTTTTAGAACCAAATTCGTTTTTTTGAAATTGTGAGTATTTTTTAAGAAAATTTTAATGTTTTTATAAGAATTTTCTTAAGATTTTTCTTGCAACGCATTTAAGAAAAAAATTAGACTACAATTAACAATTTATTAAGTAAATACTTTAGAAATATTTAAGTATTTTAATGCAACGGCCCCTAGTAATTTAGAGGTTTTAAAATGTTTAAGAAGTTATTTTTAAATGAGTACTTTCCAAAGTGCTATTATAGAAATATTAAAATATCTTATAAAATATCAAAACAGTCTCGGTTATAAAATGATTACATCCTCAAAAATTCTCATGATGAATGGCAAATGTTTAGTCTTGATACATGGCAATACATAAGCTTCACAGCAACAATGCACTCCATGATCCAATAAAGTTAAATGTTTCATAGACGTCATTTTTACCCATTCTTCCATATATCTCAACCGAAATAGACAAAACTGTAGCAAAAGAATGCCGTGTGAGGGGCGTGGTCTGATGAAGAGGTGTATACAATCGCAAAGGAAATCCAGCTGTTAAACCCAAAAAAGTTTGGTAACATATTCTTTGAAATGGGACCTTTTTATATGGAGAAGATTGTTATCGCTTGCCATGGAAGTATTAAGCTGTATCGGTATTGATCTGTCTTTGATTGAGACTGAAGCCTTTGGCAAGCTTATTGTAGATTATCGTAGTATGACTGGAGGTCAATATTGCAAAGGCGAGGAAGCAATGAGTCTTGTATCTGCAGAGATGATGACAGTTAATATTTTTGAGAAGTATTTCTGACCAGGACAGTAGGTATACTAGTTGTGAATAATACCAGCAAATAGACACCCTACAAACAAAGAGTTTTGGGAAGAGATCAAGAACTTACATGAAGACTTGAAGAAGTCTCTCACAGAATTGAAAGGTATATATAGGAGAAAGAAGAATATAAGGTATGAAGCATGTTTATATTCTATTGTATTATAATATATTCTAGTTCTCCCGAAAAATGTAAAAAAGAGGAATCAGATAGAAGGTATAATTTGAATATTTTGGAATTCGGAATTATCTATTTCTAAATAAAAATTTTAATTATTTTGAAGTTAATATTTAATTAATTGTTTTTATTATTAGTCTTGCAAAATTATGTTATTTTTTAATATATTCATTACACATGTATATTTATATAATTTTAAAATATTTTACTATATTATTGATTACCTAACCGTTTCTAAAATTATATGTAGGTATCCTGTTTAAAATAATATTTTTAAAAAGTATTTCACGGAATTCTCTAAATGACGTTTTTCCGAACGAAATGACAGAATAAATAAAAGAACTGGATCAAATCTTCTACAAGATGGAGAACAAGAACCACAACCTTCAGGTTTTCTAACTGATTAATTTTTGGTTTTATTAAAGTAGTATGTTATCATAAAATTGATATTTTTTCTAATTTTATGAATGCTCATTAACTAACAATTGGACTTCATCAAATATCGTTTTTTATAAAGAAATTATTGTCTAGCAATTCTGATACGTAACATAACTTTATGATATTAACACTTAAAATATGTTTCAAAAATGAGTGTGTAGTTCATTGAAAATAAAAAAAGAAATACATATGTATCATTCAAAAATATATTTTAAAATTGTCCAATTCACTTTCACCAAGCAATCGATCGTTTGGTAGAAAATAGAACTACCAAAATTCAGGTTTGAATCAATTCTTTTTCATTTTCTTAATTCTTATTTCTTGATTCTTTAATCTTCAAACTATTTTCTTTTTTTTATTCTTGTTACTTTAATCGTAATTCTTTGGTTTTTCTGCTTTTCTCTTGTTTATCGATTTTCAAAAAATGTCCTAATTGATTTTATTTGGAAAAGTAAAAATATTGAGAACTTTTGATTTCAGGAATTACTTGTTGAAGTAATCTTTAATCAGATTGATAATATAATGATTGATAGTTTCCAATTTGATCAACATTATGTTTAAAATTCATTTCTTATTATTTGTTGTTATAAATGATGAATCACATCCTCCCCCACAAACGAATTTCAATTGTGTAAGTCGTAGAGCGTCGTTGTTTACGCTGCTGCTGTCATTTTAATTCATGTGACCATTTCTTTCTGTTAGTAGCAACTTTGAAGGCTTGTTGAAGGGTCATGAATATACGCCAGGTCATCTAGTAGTTAGGAGCAAGCTAGTCTATCATGTCTACGAGCCTCAGATATTTGATTTTTAAAGTTTGTCACATTTCCGTCGCGAAGTGAATTATGCAGACAACTTGGGGGTATTATGGTAGTTGAGGTGGTGGCAGCCCGGGTCCTCTGCATAGTAGAGAGCATGCTGCTTGATAGCTGTTTGACGAATTGACAGCTGACGATGTACTGTCGTGTAACCATCATTTTTCAGAAGTGACATTGCGCATCACGCTGTCCATCACATTCATGAATTAGTAAGGGAGAAAGGTGTCTCCTTGTAGAACTCCTGATTGACATGTTGTACTCCGTGTTGCCATCTCTTGTGTGTATGAACTCGTTCGAATTAGTCAAGAAAGATATGATAGCGTTTACATATAAGCGTTTACGATGATCACAGACCAGTTATAGAAATTCCAGATAGTGTGTAGGGGATACTTCAAGTTTGTTCAGGTCGGGGCTGGTTTTCTTCTCCGTTATTTCAACCCTTATAGAAGTGTTGAAAGCGGGTGGTGAAGGTCGTCCGTCAAAAAAGGTCTTCATCATGGCTATCACCAGTTTTATTGAAACAGACAGCACTCGTATAAAGTTTGGTGTTATTTCAACTTCACATGTAGCTTTTCTTATGGACATTTCCCAAGAGAATGAATAAAAAATTGATTAATTTGTTAATATTTTTTAATGTGAATTTTTATTCTGAATTACAAGAATTATTGATAGCATATATTGATAACATTCCAATATTTAATTTGTATTTTTTACAAAGTTTCCCCTATCGAATAGAATGGAGAAAACCAAGATTTTCCCTTAACAATAATATCAATAATAATAATAATGAAATCTTTTTTTCTCATTATTTGAAAATTTATGAACAATCTTATCCTCTTTATGAAATTGTTCAAATTGAAGTTCTCGACATACCTCAACAAAAGACAGAAAGTAATGAAAATCTTGAAAAATTATTTCGAGGAGCATTTCTTAGTCAACAGCAAATAGAATTCTTGAGTCATCTAGCTAATGTACCAAAACCAACAATGTGTGTATTATTGGCCAAACAATTCTATGATATAGCATCCTTTAGTGAAGGATAAATGAAAGCCGAGGAATTTTCTAAAAAGGCTCCCGAAAAAGTCAATGTAACAAATGCTATTACTGGTGCTTTGTTTCGGTTTAAAATCGTTGAAGCCGATAACAATTTCTGGAATGGTCCCCTATACAAGTACTCTGATACCCAGTATTTACAAAGTAAGCAACACTCTGAATTCAACAAGTCAGAATTTTAATGGCTGTTTTGAGTGAGCTCTGTTAGTTAAGTTATTAAAAAGAAGAATATGTTTAATTCTAAATTTGCAATTATTATAGGTACCAAATATTGTAACAAATAATGTATAAAATGATATAAACATAATCCCCTGAACTCATATCACTAAGTTTGTTCTTCTGTGAAGTCTTGCAGAACTACCCTTTAAAATATTCCAATTCCACAATAACTTTAATTAAGTTTAATACGACCTTATCATTAACTTGTACCGATTACTAATTAACTTTTTTAATATAGACTCAATAATATAATTATCTATATATTAATTACATCGCAAAGTTTATTTATGTATAAAAAGAAAGTAAATGATATATATACAGAAAGTATGGATAATCAAAATTGAAGTTTTTTAGTAAAGGTGATACTCCCCCCCCCCTCCTACTCCGGTAAAGTACATGTTAAAGTTTTTCCGCACCTTGTCATGTTAAATTTATGCGCACCTCCTTTGGTTAAATTCTTATCCAATAGGAGTCCAGTAAATTCAAATTTTCAAAAATTCAAAATTTAAAAATTAATAATAAAAATAATTAAATAGAAAATTTTAATATTTTCCAGCATCTTTCCGTATTAAATGTTCTTGACAAATATATAATATATATATATATATTTTGGCGGTGAATTTAAATTTGTATAGTGTAGTTGAACGTGATACGGTACTTGAATATTATGATTTCAGATTATAGAGAGTAACGGATTTTGATAATTTTAAGAGCGAATAGTACTAAATTACATATGGAGAATTTGATTTTACTATTAAAAACTTAATTAATTATAGATATCGATACCTAACAAACATATCTTGATTTTCATCAAAATAGAACAAATTTTAATAATTTTAATGACGAATGTTACTATATATTGCATATGGAGAATTTGATTTTACAATTAAAAACTTGATTAATTATAGTTATAGATACCTAAAAAAATATTGATTTTTATCGATACAGATAAAAAGTTTTAATAATTTTAAGAACGAATGTTTCTATAATGCGTATGAAGAATTTTTTTAAAATTCAATTAAAAATTTGTTTAGTTAATTAGTTATCAATACCTAATTGACACTTATTGATTTTTACCAGAACAGTAAGTGATTTCAATACTTTTAGTGACTAATTTTCCTATATTGCATATAGAGAATTGATTGTATTATTAAAAACTTTATTAAATTCAATTATGAACATTAAATACCTTATTGACACTTATTGATTTTTACCTACAATTTGATTTTTAGACAGACAATTATAATGGATTTCAATAATTATAATGGCTATTAATACTAAATAACATTTGTAGAATTCGATTGTAATATTATCTACTCCCATTAAACAAAAATGTTAGCATTAATTTTAAAATTTCATGACATTTTACCATATACCATAAATTAGTTCCTACACCGCCCACGCGCACAAGTCCCATCCACGTAGAATTTTCCGAAGATCAAACTTTTGTGAATAAATCGCAGTTTTCGAAGCGAGCAACTGCCCCAAGGAGTGTATAAGCTGCAATAGTGCAGTGACTTAAGGCACATGTTTTGCTAAATGTGTAGTCTATAGAATCAGTTTTTCTACCTGTGGTATTAGCTATAGTGGACAAACAATTCGAGCAATAAAAATTCGAATAATAGAACTAACAAAATTCACCAACTCAGTTGTTTATCAGCATATAAGCTATTATCGCTTGCATCATATTAACAATCTTAAGTGGTGCATCCTTACAATAGAAAGCAATTACTACAGCCGTCTTGCATTTGAATCTTTAGGAAAAAATGTTTAGCAACTCATCTCATTAATCGATGCGAAGGAAATCAGTTATTACACTACCTGTTACCTGTTACCTATTACCTGTGAAACTGCCATCGATCGGATTTCTCACCCAACACACCCTCCTCGATGTGTTTATCTAAACTGATGTATCGGAAAAACTTTTCTGGCTAACTATGCTATTTTTCCTCTTTGTCTCAGTACAAATACAAATTTCTGCTGAGATCTCTGAAACAAAAATAAATGGCAAAACCTGATTAATGATTCCTATAACTACTTGCCTGTACCGTTACCAACACCCCAAGACATCGTTTTATACTAATGAATTAAAGGCCCATCATACGTTTTACCTCCAAATGATCTCTCAGAAATTGGGCCTATTCAAATTAAATCAGAAATTCAAGCTTGTTTTCAGTGTGTGCATACTAAAGATCCACAGTTAGCAGCTTCGTCTGAATTCAAGGAATTCCTGTGCCGCAACAAATAATCACACTTAATGCTAAGATCCCTCGTCAGCCGAGGCTCAACTATTGCACAATTAACACGGTGAAAACTATTAGCAAGAAAGAAGTTGTTATAATAACTTCAGACAAAACTAAACGCCTTATCGCTTTGAATACCTCCGCATACAGAGATATGGTTAAATCATCATTGAATCCTCTAGATACAAAAGTTAGGACTACTCAGCCAATTACCAAACAACTGAAGTTTAATTCATCTATACAAAAGATTGCCGACAAATATAAACTTCTTAGTTAAGTTGTTTCAGACTTTTGACGCATTGCAAAGTTTCTAACCCTCTCCGAGTTTCCCTTATAGGCTTGGCTAAAGATCACAAAATAGGTCCTCTCAAAGGTGGTCCAATTATTTCTCCCTGTGACTCCAACGGCAGACCTTCTGGCAACTCATCAGTATTTATCCATGATCTTGCTCATCTTAATTCGACTTCAGAATTTATGGATTCCCTCAGCATTCAACATCTTTCAGAGAAATTCTTTTTGGATCCCTAGATGTTTCTAACCTGTATGGGAGCATTCCCCTCCATGATGTGAAGCAACACCACGGTCTTATTTTTATTGCTTCAGAGTTTTTCGATCATCAAAAGCTGCTTCCTGTTTAGTTGAAATTACATTGAGTGACTTCCCTACGATTACTTGAAGACACATACCTTCTTGGTGGCTTATCTTATAAACAGAACACTATTATAGCTATGCCTCCTCTGGCTATAATCTTCTTGAATCACATCGAGACGTCCAATTTAAACTCCACAGACGATATCATCTATTGGAAACGGTACCATTGACGATATTTTTCTCATTTCATTTATTGGCATTGATTTATTAGTTACGTTATCCAACTCTATTTATCCCAAAATTCAGTTTACTTTCGGAAAACCCACCGATAACAAACTGGCTTTAGTTTCTTTAGTTACTTTCGAATTTTTGCTTTTTACTTTTATTAAACTCACTCTTGTAAAAAAAACAATATTTTGCTGAATCTCTCCGTGCTAACAAACTGTCTATCTAGTCTTACTAAAATTAGAAAGAAATTTTTATTTAATGGATACCCTTCTGATGTTTTTAATAAATTCAGTTTTAACCCTTCAGGTTTTTCAGATAAAAACGCTAATTACCCTACCAGTTATATAAAAGTTCCTTTTATTTATGAAGCCCAATGTTACAACAGTAGTAGGTGATGATGATGTCTCAACCAATTCGTCTTCTGATTGGTCGAGAGATTCACGTGACCTATCTGGCTTCT
>JAUZNC010036692.1:133-16688 GCA_034780395.1 Vannuccia rotundouncinata | reverse complement strand
ATGGTATAGATAATCTGTGGGGATCGCATACAAGCCCAATGTAGCTTTATACTGGTCGAGTTACCTTTTTCATTATTCATGAATCATGTCCAGATATCGAGTTCTTTCCATTCATAGAAACTTATAAATTTTTACCAGGCAGAATGCTGTATATGTAAATTAATATTGTATTCACTTTCTGTTACAATCTTTATAATTATATATAATTGATTATAAAAATTATGGATTTAATTTTTATTTAATTTTGTAAAAAATTGTTTTATAATCAAATAAGTGAACATTGGATGAATAACAACTTATCAGAGTCTATATAGTCTCTAGATAAATTATATATATTTGTATTCTATTGTAGATATTTTTGATTCTGTATGAATGTGCGTAAGATTTATATAAGACAGCACATCTAAGTAATTGAAGGTGTTTTACTATTGTGAGTAACATCAATTTTACAATCAATAGAAAGCACAGGAAATAAAAGTCAAATTAAATTGAAATGTATAGCTGCTGTGTGTATGAAGCAAAGGTTAATGTATGGGGTTAATAAAAGTCTTGGTTTTGTATATTTATTTAAGTAGGTAAAACATTTATATAGATAAAAAAATATGGAACACAGGAACTATATTCAGGAAGTTCACGTTTTTATCATAAAAAATTCGAGTATACATTTTTTTAAATTTGTACCTTAATAAAATGCACAAAACTCAAATTTTAGTTATTCAGACCTGTTTACTCAAAAAGATTGAAACTAATAATTTATCTAGATCCTGAATTATTGTAAATGATGAAATTAACATAGCAATGAATACTCTAATGCAAGATTTTCACAGAAACAGCATGGAAAGGAGCCAGACAGAATGACTAAACTGCTGAGCACTGAGAGGATAAAATAGGATGTGGTATGTATTGGAGAGTAGGTGGTCTCTAGAAGGTCTGTAATAAGAAATAGGAGGTATAGTGCATAGTGAAGTAATAAAAACGGAAAAGGCCAAACAAACATGTACCTATAGTTAGACATTATTTAGCATTATAATGTAACATATTTGTCTTATGACACTTCAGACAATCCTATATTATATATTTTATGTGGAAATACTGACGAATGATGTGTATTTGTCTACTAGATTTATCCTTATGTAAGTATATGTGTCATAGTGTTGCATACTATTAACTGGCACCTTTGTTAAATTTCATTCAATGATTCATCAAACATTGCTAATCAATCCATGTTGGTTGGTTTGGTTGATCAGTTGATTGAATTTCAGTAGAATCAGATTGAACTGAATTATTTAAAAATACAATAAATAATATAGATACCTACTCATTCTAAAATATAACCGGATACTCTTTCTTTAATGAATTACAACAACTCACTTGTGTCATTATCAGAAGTACAAGAATTTTTTCAAATAAATTAATTTAATTATTAAACTTGTAAATAGAATGGAATCTAATTAATTAAAATATGTTGGAACTTAATGTAATGTGAAAGAAATCACCAAAAAAATCTATTTACAGGTCCTGTAAATAGAATGGAATATTATTGATTAAAAATATGTAGAAACTCAAAAATATTGAGAAAGGTGAAAAAAAAATTAATTGACAATGTAATGTGGAAAAAAATCATTAAAAATCTAACAAAATTCGAATATATTTGAGTTTTATTCAAGGGAAAATCTCAAATTTGAATATATTTGAGTATAGGTGCAAATTTCGAGTATACATGGACACCCTGTATATTATTGAAGCTAAATAATCATGCTCATTTTATGTAAATCATAATATAATTGAATAAACAATATATCTAAGTTTAATAATAGGAAAATTATATAATGTAAAATATAGAAGAGCCAGAAAACTATGAGAATTGCTTCAACAGAGAAAATAGAAGGGTTACAAAAATAATTTTGTAGGTACATACTTTAAAATATTAAATTGTTGGTATATATATATATTACATTGTGTTAATATAATTGTAATATTTAAATGCTGTTTCAATGATATATAGGTATATACATAGTACAAATGTATTAATTTTATTTACATGGATGGTACAAACATTTTATTTATAGGTAGAATAAAATCAATGCAAATTATGTTTTATCAAAAAGTAAGTTGGAAATGTTAATTCTGTGGGACCACAGTTCCAAATATCTTTTAAATATAGTTTTTACATTTAATGGATGCCCATAATGGATGTTAATCAGAGCAAGTGAGGACAAATGAGATGTTGTCATTGATGAACATAACCATCTATGAAGCTTATGTAGTGTGGAAAATGATTGCTCACATTCACAACTGGTTATTGGTAGAGTACAACAAATTATTAGAGCACAAATATGTTGGGAAATCTCATTTCATCACATGCAATCATGCTTGAGATAACAAAGATGGTCTTGTATCAAGTTCAACTGTTTCCCAATTTTGTTTCCAAATTACAAACTAGAGATCACAAATATCAGCATTGGGAAGATCATCTGTATACAGTGATATTAGGTGAACTAAATCTCTGAAGTTTAATCACTACAGATACTTGGTATCAAGGATATCAACATTGAAGCATCTTGTGCTATCTTTGAGAAATGAAAATTAATTTTTGAACCTAAAGTATTGACTAGTGGAATTGCAAAAACTCGTCAGTAATACTCTTTAGGCATGTTTGCTGGTGTGTTGGGTTGATGAACTTGGCATTTTACTGTTCATGGCAAACATTTATCAACTCCAAATTTCTGTGCAATGATTGCCTATATATTTGTGAAAAATGCTGATTTATATTGATTCTAATAGGAACAATGTCTTGTTTCACATCTTTGATAGAGGTATAGCCATAAACAATGTCAATGGATCAACTCTGCAGTGATTCTGTTATTCCTTGAAGAGGGTATAGCAGTTGATAAATTGATATGAGACCAATAATGTTGTGTATGATTCTTCATATCCTTCAGTTCCATCATATGTTCTTTGAATAATCTCAAGTGTTAAAATAAAAATTGAAAAGACAGGTAAAATCTCTTATATGCAGAATGTTGTTCACTCCATCAAGTTTTACAAAGCCCAGTTATGCCTTTTCTCCTTTTATTATTAACAATTTTTTTTGGCAAATGTGTTCTAGGAGGGATTCTTTTTTAGGTTTGTACTTAAAAAGAACTCACATCTCTAATTTTTGCCAATATGTTTTGAACAATAGATTCTTTGCATGCTTTTACTATGGTTAAGTTCAGAATATGACTATGAACATATCTAAAAATTTCAGGACATTTTCAGGACAATCAAGAACTATATGAACCTAATTAAAATATTAGGCTAATTACCTAATTATACAAATAAAGTGATATTTCAACAGTAATCTTTTTGTTGAGAATCTTGATAGATTTAGAAAAAATAGTATGAATGAAATAATATTATTTATTATAGATACTAATAAACTAAATGATAATCTATAATGTGGTGGTAACTGAGTGAGACAGATATTTATGGCATAGAGAAAATTATCCTTTCCAGTTACTTTTTAAAAAAACAATGACTGTTGTATTACTATATTAATCATGCTTATTTAATATAATATTTCATGAATGTTGCTCTACCTCATCATGCTATTTCAAATATACAAAAGAGTAATTTTATTAATCTTACTTTAAAATTATTATGTATTATTTTTCAAAGTGGTGAGTGGTTATGTTATTAATCTGTACTAAATATTAATATGTATTGCACAAATTACCAATTACATATTATCCTTGTGAATTCAACTGATTAATATACTTTTTTTAAATAAATAAAAAATGTCATCATTTCAGTATTCAATATTTTATTATATTAAAATGCTTGTATAGATTTTTAATAGATTTTAATATAATTTAGATTTTTTGAAATCAATTGGTAATTAATTTGCACAGCATATATTAGTAATTAGCAGATTGGTAAAATGTGCCTAACAGTTCTAATAGAAAAGCTGCAACTTAATTTATGGAAAAATAAAAAAAATATTCACAAAGTAATTCATATTGCTTATAAAATTATATTATTTTTAAACAAAAATTACTATTATATTACTTTGGGCAAATTATATAAACTATTTTGAATATTTTTTGCAGGTCTTACTCGAAAGGTTAGTTAAATAGTATTTTAATACTACTATGTAGTAGGTATACAAATTAATTAATGGTTTATTGATAATTTAAATGCTTAGAAATTATGTTTCAAAAATAAAAAAATATACAAAAATTACTAATCAAATTTTTTTTTATTTGACTTTAATAAAACTATACATGCAACTAGATAATTACAGTTATCTAGTATACCCGGTACATATGAAAAAATATAATTTATCAGAAAAGCAAAACTTTTTTCATAAATAATTCATTCACTAAGAAATATGTTGTAAATTACAATATGTTTACTGTATATTATCATAAACGAAAGCTGGAATTTAAATTTTGCGAATGTTAGCTTTTAATAAATAAAACAAATAATTATTATTATAAAACAAGAGCATATTGAGTTCAAAAAGACGTATAGTATACACTTTTCTATCTATTTTCATTTTACTCTTTTATCTATTTTTATTTAACACTAAAATGTATATAAGATTTATACATTATTTTAAATATTTAATAATTATAATAAAAAGTCATTTCAAGTCCAATTCTATCTTATATGAAAATGATATCCATTGACTGCAATCAGATCTCTACAACGTGAAAGTACAGACTGGCACATACTGGCATATAGTTTTGTGAAGATGTTCAAGGATTTTTTGGGAGCAATAAACAATTCTATCTTTTAACTCTTGTTTGCTTTGCACACGTTCCTTTTATATATATCATGTTCTTCAAAATATTGTCTGCGACTGTAAATGCAAAGTGAAAAGAAGCACCATCCTGGTGAAAATGGACTGGTTGACCATGATAAAAGTCTTTTTATGACATATTCAACTTAATTTTGGGGCAGTTAGAGATATTTTTCTACAGTGACGTTACCATCGGAGAACAGTGGTGCTATCAAACCCCGTGACGAGATTCCAGCCCAAACTGAAACTCAAGGAGCATTAAATTTTCTTGCGTTTTCCTGTAACCAAAACACACAATTGGGACGGTTAAAACGCGCCTGTTGAGTTAAATTGTGGTCTCGTCTGACCAGATAATCATATTAAGAAATGTTTCATCAATTGCTGTTGAATTTATAAACCATTCTGCGAATTCAAACCGTCTGTTGGGAACATCGTCCTTAAGCTGATAAAGCAGTATATAGGACGATATGGCTTCATTCCATTCCATTCCATAACTCCGAAATATAATTTCCAATAGCTAAATAAAATCCTATGTACCTATATTTTGTTACATAAAATTAAAGATGAAAGTGTATATTCGTCTTTTTGAACCATATTGTATGTACTCACTTTTCATAATTGATTGTTCTGAAACGTACCAAACCTGTTAAGTTGGCTCGTTGTTGGAAAACAAAATAGAATACGTTTTGAACAATTTTTTTATATAATATAAGAGAGATGTCAAAGCTTATAATTCTGACGTTTTCGGAAATGCCGTGCGTTATAAATACATAATTATTTTTTATGATTAGCTTTATGTTATATCCGATGCGTCGTTTTTGATGAACAAAGACGGCACAGTTGAATCATAATTATCGTGTTTCATTCTCAATATTGCAGTGCGTCACAGAAAGGTGACAAGCTGCGATGGTGGTAATCCATACGCAATGACAATAATTGCAGAAGAATTATAGTGGCTGTCCAAAAATGACGTCATGGTGGATTGGGGGGAGGAGGGTTCCCTAGATTGTGACGTCACAAAATCTCTTCGGGAAAACCCCATTTTAAGCACATTTTTGCGACGGCGCAATCCAAAGCATATAAAATTATATCGACACCTCTTACAGTTTTTTTTATGATGATTATGTCATAATAAGGCCATCCTACAGTGCGTAGGTTGCCCTCAAGTTTTTAAACATTGAGCTAACAACATACTTCCGTAGGTTAAAATACAAAAATTGAATCGATGTAATAATAATGAAATAAATTTAACTGGTATTATTGATTCTGAAAGTATATGAAGAATTGTAATTTATATATCGAAAGTTAAATTAACCGAAGGAAACTTATGAATAAGGCTAAATTTCCCTAGGGTTATTTTATTGTTATGGTTTACAATTGAAATTCATTAATATAATATAAATTATTTAATTAATTATATTAAAAAACTAAATTTCATAAAGAGCGAGAAAAACATCCAAGTTGCAATGACTTAATTCGAATATATAATTTAATTATATCCCTTTTATCTATTAAGTCGACGAAAGATCTCTGTACAATCTCGACGGGGTGTTTTTCTTGATCGACCTTTTAATTATGTAAACGTTTGGGAGAGGTTGGATATTGTAGGTGTGTACAGAGTCTTAGATGGCAGACCCAACAACTTCACGGTACGATCGCGTCTTATAAGATACCACAATAAGTAAAAGACATCACGAATGATATGATTGGAATATTTTAAACAAGTAGCAAATAAAACACATGTTTCAGCTTTCCGCGGAATTGATATAAAAGATACCAACTTTTCAGTATAACATGGGAATATTTGTCGATTTTCGATGTGTTATCAATTCATTTTCATTAGCATATGCGAAAAACTTCCCACTGACACACAAAGTTGTTCCCTTCTTCAGTTTGTATTCAGTCCAACATCGAAATGTATACTCACTCTTATTCTGGATCACGGGTGAATATATGAAGAACCGGCAGTTAAAATCCGGATTGTTTATAGAAAAGAATTAAGGATTCGGAAATGTCATATGTGTTTTGGAAGGAGCATTCAGGGACGAAACTCATGTAACCATAGTTGAGCAATTTGAGTGATTCAATTTTATTTTTCAGTGAACTTTTGTTCATTCACATTAAAGCATTTTTGTTTAAGTATTTTTATTGTGATCGTATCAAATATATGAAATATTTTATAAGTAGTATGAGAGGAGGCACTCTGACTCTTTTCCTCGTTTCTGATTAGTCAAATTTTTTTCTGAATTCTGATTGGCCGGAAAAAACCCCTCCCTCCTGCACTCCCGCTAGTAAAACTTCTCCGCACCCTTGCTAGTTAAATTTTTCGCACCTTTAGATGTTAAATTCTGACGAATGAGAATTGAGTTTCGTGCTATATAAGGAGGTGTCTAAGTAGCTGTTTTCATTCACATTTCATTCATTCATTCATACATTTCATTTCATTCTCCTCGCCAGCAATCTCCACAACATTATCATCCCTTTTCTTTTGTTTAAATTGTGCTATCCCATCAACTATTCAGAGTAAGTGTGGGATTTAATTATTTATATTTTTATAACAAAATTTTAAAAAACAATTTTAAATTTTTAAAAAAATTTTAATTTTTAAAATTATAAAAAATTTTAAAATAACATAAAATAAACATTTTTTCCTTCTTTCTTTTAATTTTCAAATTTAATTAATTTACAACTATTTTTGGATATTGTTTCAGTCTTAGGTCCAGCTACAGTCTCTCAGTCTCTAGTCTACCGTCTAGCTACAGTCTCTCAGTCTCTCAACGTCGCAACAGTCTCTCAGTCTCCAGTCTACGGTCCAGCTACAGTCTCTCAGTCTACGGTCCAGCTACCTTCTCTCAGTCTACAAATTCAAGTCATCATCTCCTTACGCAATGGCACCTAATAATACTTTAATTCAACCATGGCTTCCGATTATGCCTGATGTCAAGGTGGGCCCCCTACGCATTATCAGGAATCAGGAGAAGTGTCTCAACTACATATAACTTAAATGCTCCGACAGATCCTTCCTGATGTTCATAAGTCCCGTATTTTCAAATTTCAAGGGACTTGTGAACAATTAGGTTTTGGGTTATCCAACAACTTTAGAAGTTATTGGCGAGGAATCCCGAGACCACTTGCAGGCTAACATACAATGGATCGAGTTTCAAGTTATACAAAAACTTGCAGCGTTTCTGGAGAATCCGGCCAATGCTGTCAACCTCCCAAAAACGATTGGAGATGGATTCAAGGCAAACCCCATCTCCGACCAACATTTAGAGCCAATTTTGACAGGTTTTGGGCAAAGATTGGTAGACAGGCTACCGGATTTAATTGGGCCGGTGAGCCTATGAGGATCAAGGACATGGCCGCTGGACGCTACTATAAAATGCTTCGGTGTAACGGAATTTACATAGTACAGCATGGCTCAACCGAATATGTTGCCAGTTTAAACCTGTCGGTCGTCCAGGTTCGCTATGAGGCAGTTGAGGGAGGCGCATCGTATCAAACATGTCTTATGAATGACTTACAAAAGAAGAATACTCAACCCTTCAGTATCCCCGACGAATTTGTAATCCTAGCGCCGGCGTCATCGGGTGACGAATGTCCACCAGCCCCCAAAAAGAAGAAGGTGAGGAGGACCTTGACGAAGATTCGCCTCCCTCTCCTGCCTCTCCCAATATCTCTAGACGAGAAAACACAATCTCAACCCTAGCCGAGGCGATTTATCTTAATATTGACTTTATTAAAACTAAAACATTGCATAGGCTGCTAGAGCAGCCTTTGCCTATATTTAAATTACGTACTGATAAAAATACATATTGTACACTTTTATAATTATCATTATTATTCAGATTGTTCCATTAAATACTTTTCCCACACCCTTTCAATAAATGATGTTTTTATATTATTTTTATCTTTTATCTTTTTTTCATAATTATTTGTCGGGATAGTTAGAATGAGAAACAAAAACAAAAAAATAGTTTATCCATAAAGAATAGTATATTTTAATTTAAGTTATATTCAATATACAAATTTATCAATACTCCAGTAGTGTTTAGCGCATGCAGCGATAGTCCATAATCATACAACACAATCGTTTCGAATACTTGAAAATGCATAAGAAATAATTACTAAAATATATAGTCAAGAAAGGATTCGAACCCAAGACCTATGAATTATTACTTCAACGCTATATCCACTGAGCTAGTCGACTAATAAATATTGACAGCATAATTATTAACCATATAATAAAGTAAAAAGATTTGGATTACATGAAATTTGTCATTTAGCTCAAGTTTCAAAATTCTGTCAAAGAGTTTATTGAGTTTTATCTCATTTAGAGAACAAAATTTGAATTCAGAGAGAAGGTCAGATGGCCAAAATTCAACAAATATTATTCTATAGATTTTAAGATAGAAGTATAGTTTTTCAACAATTGCGTCCAGCGTAGGTTCCTCCCAAGAATCCAAATGCAAATAGCCAAATACAGCGAATATCAAGTCAACGAATGCTTTCTCACGCATTAAATCGGGTGTCACCATCTTCATATTAATTGCGAATAGATTGCTTCTATTGAGGATATCCAGAATTAGAGGATTTTTGATAGCACTAAAAAAGATCATGAAAATATATGCAATTTCTCCATCTACTAGTCGCATGCTCGAGAGACAGTCATTAATTGTAGGCAGGAGTTTTCCTGTAAAGTCCGCCCCGCCATAAAGTCATAATGTGAGAGAGTATTAAACGCCTTCTCCATTTCACAGCTCAAGAGTGGGGATTGAGACCAGGTTTTAGCGATAATACAGAAGTCGACCATCTTATTAATGATAATGTCTTTAAATAGAACAGTATCAATATCGCGATTAGACTTGTCCCGCAAGAGTTTGTTCGATAGAATATCTAGGATTTGAAACCATCTAGAGGCCTTCACTTCATCCATGCTGAGTTTGTAATGACTGGAGATGAGAATATTGTCTTCTTTATAGGAAACTCTTGTGGGGAAGGATCGAGAGGTAATAACATCAGCCCATCACTGCTGGATAAGCGATTTTCTGAGCGAATGGCCATTGAAAATACGACACTTGTACGTGTAAGTGTTCTATGTATTCTATTAAAATCCTCCTACGCTCATTAGAGATCCTCCGATGACAGTGAGAATTAATTAGCCATAGAAAAGCATGAAATTTCATGAATCATTTCCTCTACATGTTAAATTTCTCCATACCTTTACTAGTTTAATTTCTCAGGCAGCACCTCTACTAGTTAAATTCTGTCAAATGAGAATTGAATGTCATATTAAATAAGGAGATGTATGAGTTGGTGGGTTCATTCTCACATCTTGCGAGCTCTCAGATGGTTGTCTATTTCGATAGGTCTACTTTTCACTTTCATCATCAAGGCTTCTTCATCAGATTTTATTATTGAGGCAGCGTTTCAGTCTGTACTTCAGTCTGTTTCAGACTGCACTAGAATCAAAACACACTAACATTAAATAAGATAGTGCAATTTTAGTATTTATATATATATATATATATGTATTACTGTTAGTATTGTACAATTAAGTATGTGGTAAAAGTTTTAGATTATGTTATTATTTTGTTTAAATATATTGTATAAATACCGCAGAGTTTAAATTTCTTCTAAACATGTTATATAATATTATGAAATCTATATTAGTTCTCTTTCTAATACGATATACAACAGGATTTGGAGGTAATCATTACCAAATTATCTGAATGCAATATTGCTGCTATTAATCTTTCCCAACATGTGTTATAGTTATAAAAAAATGACCTCTCTCCAGATGCTATATAAATTATTAAGTACTCATATTTTAAAACTATAAGATTAAATACAATGAAAGGCTTTAATTAATAGCTAAAATTGCGATAAATTAAAACACTATCAAAGGTAGTGCAGGGGCGTAGCCAGGATTATTTATGGGGGTGTGTTTTAGAAAAGAATGAGACACAAATTTACTCAGCAATGTCATAGGATTAGGAAGATATCTGATATTGGGAGGGGGTGGGGCTAAAATCCAATCTGGCAAGGAAAACTGTTTTAAGTTTCAGGCTTAGAATGCAGGAGAATGCATCTTAGAAAAAGAGATGAGAGTGCAAGTATATTATAGGGATATAGAAACAAAATGCAAATGACTATGCAGCATATGCAGCTTAATAGCACTATTTTTTATGGCATACAAGTGCAGTCACTGCATAGCATAACAAAACCTGAGAGGGCTATAATCATAGGAGGTGGATATAACAAAAAATTAAATTTAATTATCCCTTTTTGAAATATTATTAACACAAAACTATTGAATTAATAAGATATTTATTACATAAAGTTTTTATGCTATTTTTTGAATAGGCTTTAATATACAAACTACAATTAATGAATACAAAATAAATTCAGACAAAGTGACCAAAATATTTCTGCCTGTTTTCATTGCAATTAGCAAATTGTTGTGCAACAGATGCAGTATTGCCAGGTTGTTAAATTGCTCCTGACTTATTTGATTGCATAGCCATGTTTTTAATTGTCTTGCTAATTGTCTTTCACCTGTTGCAAATGTTGCTGGGTTCACCATGATCAGCTTACAAAGTACTGTTACCTCAGAATTCTTCTGCATCTCATTGTGGCCAAGTTGTTTCATTGCTTTGAGTATATCATTAAAGCATTGGATATGAGTTTCTGCCATTATGATACAGAACAGTGTAAGTTGAATTGCCATTTTTCAAAGTCAAGATCACCATCATAGATTGCAAATATTTTCTGTATGTCAGTGTCAAAGAGTTCTGAATTAGCCTCTTTTACCAGAATTGACTCCATGGTAGCATATATCACAAAACTCTTTGGTGGAAATAAGATGTAATAGTTGATGTCATCATATCAATCACTTCAAAAAATATTCAGCAATAGAAATCTTCAACACTGTCAGGATGTATTCCTTTACTTGACCCAATTTCAAAGCTGGTGGAAGCTCATTTTTAATGTGGCAAAGTTGGTTCACCAATGGATTCATGATTTTGTGCTTTCTAGACAACTTTCTGATAAAATAAACAGAAAGCTTCATTGGTTCTTATTTTTTCAAGAACTTGTTTGGTCATATTGGCCATATGTTGTCCATCAGTTGCTGAATTTTTTGTTGTTGTTTGTAGGGCTTTTGACAAATTATCAGTATGAGAAAATAAAAGGTGCTCCAAATGCAAACTGAAGAAATACCAAAATGTGTTCATCTGGCCCTGACATCCAATGATGCCTTGAACATCTGCATCCTGCAAATTTTCTAAAAATTCATCCCATGCTATTATCAGTGATTTGTAGTTGTCCAATATTTGCTTGAGGCACTTGGCCCTTATGATCCCTTACATACCACTTAGCTTCAGTATCCCACCACTGGAAGCCTCTTCTTCAATATTTTCCTTGATTTTGCCTAAAAATGTTTTCACATTTAGGAGAATATGTAATAAGTGTTACAATTTCCATTGATGTGCTCATTGCTTCATAAAGAATTTGGCATCCTGTTGTTGCTGCTTTCACACTTAGACTAAGGGAGTGTGTATGACAATGGGTGACATGTGCTTTGGGCTGTTGGTCCATGAAACACTTTCCGACTCCTGATAAATGGCCTTGCATATTATTTGCACCATTTTAACAATGGCTGTGGCAATTAGATAAAGACAGCTGAATTCTGATTAAAGTGTCTTCTATTGCTGAGATAATACTTTCTGATTTAATATTTGGTATGTTGTAGAAACCTAAAAGGTCTTTGTGCAAATTCAATTGTTCCTCAATCCAGCAGACACATATTGTCTCTGCTCTTTATTTGAAATGTCAGTATATTCATCTGCAATAATAGAAAAGTTAGCAAGAACACTTTGGATTACTGAATGTGCCAAAAGTTTACACATTTAGTTCTGGATGTCATGACTCAAATACATATCACAGGATCTCTGAAGCCATCGAATAAGAATTTGGTCATCTTCACACCTTAATTGGAGCAAACTGATGTGGCAATGCCATGTTGTACGAAATATTGTAGCATTTCGAAAATCTTGAGTACACAGTGAATTGTGGCCATGGTTGTCTTAAATACTTCATTCAAGTTTTCTCCAATTGTTGCTCTCTTTATCTGTATTTCTTTGTTGACACATATTCTGTGGCATTCTGATTTCTGATGTTCTTTGAAACGTTGTAATGCCCTTTTCCAATTGGAAAATTCCATCAACAGAAATTCTTTCTCTTTACTTTTTGCATTGCCTAACTGAGAAATTTAATTTTTATTCCTGCAAGGCAAATGAAAGACACAGTCGCTGAAGGCCCCAGGCCCCCAGCTCCATGGTCACTGAAGTGGAATTCCATGTTAGTGTGTGTGGGGTAGAAGGGGGTAGTATATGAACAGTAAGAAACTTCCTCTGATAGATAGACCCTTGATTGTATCCAAGTTTAATTCAATATAATTATTATGTAATTATCTATCTTGCATTTATTTAATAGAAATAGATAAAGAGAATAGGGGTGACAATAGATAATTGCTGTTGCTTTATATACATATACTAACTCATATTAAGGTATATTATGACATTTAATAATTCTCTCTTCAAACAGTTACTACTATATTCAATCATATGTTATCTAGATAATATTTGGTATAAATCTAATATATATATATAATTTTTTTTTCATTTTATGAAAGTGGAACTCAGTCCTCAGAACTCAGTACTCACACCCCCAATACCCCCTTGGCTATACCCTGTAGTTAACTTACAGACACAGACATTATGACAGTTTAAAAACAAATTTTAGTAGATATATAGTTCCAGCTGTACACACTACATAGTAACAGGATATAGTTCCAGCTGTATACACTACATAGTAACAGGATATATAGGTTTTAGGAAATAGTTCCAGTAACAGTATAGTTAAATAAAAATTGCAATAAATTACATTCTTGTTATTATTTAATTACTTAATACAAAATAATTAATAATTATCTATTTGTAAAAATAATATTTATATCCAATATTTTTATTATAAAAATATATATATTTAAATTTATTATATTTCCTTATGCATTATCCTTATATATATTATGCATTATTATAAAAATTATATTTCATCAGCATTAGTATTTGTATTTGTAAAATAACACATAAAACATATTTCAGTAAGATCAATTAATAATAAAAAGATAAAAATAGATAATGCTATAAACATTGGCTTAGTAAAGGATACTGATTGATCAGTAAAACATTAAGATACACATTACATATAAAAATTACAAGATTTAATAATTTTTCAGTAAAAATAAAAATTACAGCATTTAATCAACTTTAAACAATCTTTTAAATTATTGTTTTACAAACAGATAATATCCAATTATAACTGGATTAACTATACACAAGTATAATTTTATCAAGGCTATAAGTTTAATCCATGGACCAATATATATTATATTGTTTATATAATCACATCGAATTTTAGAAATAATTTTATTTTGTTTTCTCTAAAATAGGTAATATAATTAATATTAATGAACAATACATTTGATTAAACTAATTAAATAATTTTAAAAACATAATTTTTCTTCTGTTAATATATCCAAAAGTTAATCTATCCTGTGGTACTATATTCTAAAACCTATTGTTTATTATTAATTATTTATTAATTATTTATCAAGTTCCTAAACAAAAAGAAAACTAACTTGTTTTAAAATTTCTGCAAGTTCTATTCCTTCAATTCCTTTAAAATTTCTATTTTGCTGTAGTTTGAATAGTTATTTTTTTACATCAGGATGGACATATAAGTTACAATCATAAATTACTAATAATAAGCTAATGAAAGCTAAATTGAAAAATAATATTCTTATTAATTATTTCTAGCCATCTCTAATATATAAATGTTCCTGAAATGTACAATAACTTTTAGCTACTGAATTGTGGCAGCAAATTTATAACATTTTCTTCAAAAAAATTCATGCTTTGTTATATATCTATAATTATATACTTAGGTGTATTATAGGTAGTATAGATTTGACAGATAAGGGAATATATATTCAAATTATATTAGTATTTTCATTAAAAATAACAACATATTTTTTATAAGATTTCATTATTAAAAATAAAAATATAATATGAAAAAATACAGAAAACTTTTTGGAGTGCATCCACATAAAAATTTAACAATTTAAATTTCTTCAGGAGGAATTCTAACTTTAGGAATATATGCATCAGTCAAATACATTTAAATTTGTACAGTAAACTGTTTGCTGTAGAAATTCTACGTTTTTTGATTCAATACATTTTGTGAGAGCCTTTGACTTGTGGTATTTTACATGCCAGTACCTCCATTGATAGCTGACTGGTCTGCAAAATATTGCATATAACGTAAATAAAAAATGTTTAATAAATTGTTTTAAGAAAAATTAATATTCTGTAATAGAAATTAAACTTTGAAATAGTCTTGAATTTTTCTTCAGAATATTTTCCAGTTAATAATCAGATATATTTTGAATTTTGAATGTTTTCAGCTAATAATCAGATAACATATTTTTATTTTTGAATGATTTCAGTTAATAATAAGATAACATATTATGATTTTTGAATGTTTTCAGTTACAGGCAGCTTGAATTTGAAACACACCAACACTATAAGAAACTCGTTTAACAGAAACATTCACTGCAAGTCAGTTTCGCCATCTCATACTATCAAAAGCTTTTGGATGATATTAAGAGACGAGGAACGTTGCCAATCTACAGAACACACTGAATATGGTCATAACTTTCGATCTTGCAGATCATTGAAGATGACTCATTATCCAAATATTAATGTTTCTTCAGCAAATATTTCTACACAAAACAGCGATCGTGAGTTATACTTTTATGATACAGATATTAAGTTTCTGGAATATTAACTTGTAGGACATATATTTCGTTAATAGTAACATCTCATAAATCTATTTATTAATAAACTGTTTGCATAGCTCCATTTGTTCAAATGGTTAGTGTTGTTAATTCTAACAGTATTCATCTTCTATTTACTCATTTTACTTAACAACCTTTGGTTTTCATGTCAATTATTTTGGAAGTCGTCTACACTTTTGCATATTTTACACAGCTATTATTTAATCTATTGAATTGAATTATCTAATTTATTCCATTACAATTTGTAAAGATGAAAAAGTGCATTTATAGATTAATTTCAATGTTTTAGCGTTTCTGAAAGGCTTTAACACTGAGCCCTTCACAGATGACCAACAAACACAGCCTCAAGAATTTAACACTGAACACTTCACAGAGGACTACCCAAACCAGGCTCAAGACTTCAACACTGAACACTCCACAGATGACCAATCAACACAGCCTCAAGACAACACTGAGCCCTTCACAGATGACCAACAAACACAGCCTCAAGAATTTAACACTGAGCCCTTCACAGAGGACCAACCAACACAGCCTCAAAACTTTAACACTGAACACTCCACAGAGGACCAATCAACACAGCCTCAACACAACACTGAACACTCCACAGAGGACCAACCAACACAGCCTCAAGACAACACTGAACACTCCACAGAGGAACAATCAACACAGCCTCAAGAATTTAACACTGAACACTTCACAGAGGACCAACCTACACAGCCTCAAGACAACACTGAACACTCCACAGAGGACCAATCAAAACAGCCTCAAGACTTTAACACTGAACACTTCACAGAGGACCAACCTACACAGCCTCAAGACAACACTGAACACTCCACAGAGGACCAATC
>JAUZNC010036681.1:0-18857 GCA_034780395.1 Vannuccia rotundouncinata | reverse complement strand
TAGGAGGCTAATTGAATGTGTCACACCATATTAGCTGCTATTATAAATGACGCGAAAATAATTAACCAATGAGGACATGATAAGGACACTAATGAACAAATTTGAATTTATATAACTGTTTGGAGAAGTAACTTTTCTGTCCCTGAAGACCGTAAGGAAGAGGTTAAATCTGAATTCCATTTTAAAATATAATGCTTAACTAATGTGTATATGGGTCAGCCCCTCATTACCTCAAAAGCATGTTACTACATATTTCACTGCATTGCATAAGACCTGTTATATAACACTGTCAGATAACACTTACATATGCAATCACACAATACTTTTCTATTATTTTGAATAGAAACCTTAAGTGCACTACACTGAGTTCATAGTAATTCACCCAAGACTCTAGAACTCTTTGCCTACCAACTACTGCAACATAAAGCAAATGCATATTTTGTATTGGATAACTAAATTATTTATTATATTTCATAAAAAGTTCATGCAACTGACTTATTTATTTTTACCCCTGCTAACTTATAAATTAGTAGAATTTATAAACAAAACTTTAGTAAAATTTAAATATAAAATTAAATGTTACCTTATTTCTATAACATAGTTGAATTTGGTTCTCCAAAAAATGTAAATAAAAAACTCTAAGTCTATCATTACAAACTGATGTTTTTCCAATTACATGAAATAATTTCAAAAATAAAAAAATATATATTTTAGGACCAAATTATAATATCAAATTTCATTTATTGGTCAATTTTGTCATTAGCTAATATCCCTAACCATGCCTCTGGTCACAGGTAACTTTAATGGGTAGTTACTACATAACAAAAGCTCTACTTTTGTTTTGATTAGGAGTCAATCAACATTTTAGATATTGTCAACCTAACAGGCACCATAACAAAAATTTTATTTTGGTTAATTTTATTACTTGCTTCTAGGTAGGTTATCTAGAACACTACTTATGTTTCAATTCACTTGCTTATGGTTAAGAAAAAGACAGAATGGTTCAGTCTTTTCAAAAATTGTGCATTAGTGAGCAACTTATAAATTATGCATATGTGTTGGCGACCATTTGTGGACATTTCAATTTATACTATCTATGTCAAATTCATTTACATCTTATATGATCTACAATGAATGTCCATGATCGGTTGGAAGAGTTTTTAGCTGTTGGCAACAATTTGTTGACACTAAAAAATTGTAATTTATTAGAAATTATACCTTTGTTTAATATATAATAAAAAAAATAGTATAATGTTATAATTTACATTACAAAATATATTAAATTTGAAATTTGTGCAAAGAAAAATCATCAATCAGTTTTGAACAAAAAAGAAATGTTCAATGATTTGTAGTTTATAATAAAATGATCGGATGGTTTGTGGAGGACATGTCCACAATCGGTCAGCACTGCCTGACCATTTGTGGGCATTCCTATAATTCAAATGATTTCAATGTTCATAACTGATTGTGTCCACAATTGGTCGTCACTGACTCACCATTTGTGGACATTTACATAATTGAAATGATTTCAATGTCCACAAATTGTTGGGCAGTGTCAACCGATTGTGGACACAATCAATGATTTAATTTAAATGTCCACAAACAGTCCTGCCACAATCAGTTGGCACTGCCTGACCATTTGTGGACCCGACTGTTTGTGTACATTTCTATATTTTAAGTGATTTCAATCTTCATAACTGATTGTGTCCACAATCAGTCGGCACTGCCCAACTATTTATGGACCTGACCATTTGTGGACATTCCTATAATTCAAATGATTTCCATGTTCATAACTGATCATGTCCACAATCGGTCAGCACTGCCCCACCATTTACAAATTTACATAATTTAAATGATTTCAATGTCCACAAATGGTTGGGCAGTGCTGACCAATTATGGACACAATCAATGATTTAACTTAAATGATTTTAATGTCCACTAACAGTCCTGTCACAATCAGTCAGCACTGCCTGACCATTTGTGGACATTTCTATAATTTAAATGATGTCAATGTTCACAACTGATCATATCCACAATTGGTTGGCACTGCCCAAACATTTGTGGACATTGAAATCATTTGAATTATGGAAATGTCCACAAATGGTTGCACAGTGCTGACCTATTGTGGACACAATCAGTTGTGAACATTGAAATCATTTGAATTATAGAAATGTTCACAAATGGTCAGGTCCACAAATGGTCAGGCAGTGCCAACCGATTGTGAACATGTGCTCCACAAACCATCTGATCATTATATATTATAAACTACAAATCATTGAACTTTCCTTTTTTTGTTCAAAACTGATCGATGATTTTTCTTTGCACAAATTTCAAATTTAATATTTTTTGTAATGTAAATAATAACATATTACACTATTTTATTATTATATATTAAACAAAGACATAATTTCTAATAAATTACAATATCTTTTATTGTCAACAAATTGTTTTCAACAGCTAAAAACTCTTCCAACCAATCATGGACATTCATTGTAGATTGTATAAGATGTAGATTGTATAAATTGAAATGTCCACAAACAGTTGGACCATTTGTGGACATACATTTGAAATTTTCCCTGACTACTATAAACCATGAAATGGGATTAACAATGATTGCAAAAGAATTGAAAAGTATTTTAATATTTTTTAGGAAATTTTAATATTTAAAACATGTAGGTAGTTCCTTTTTTCTGTCTTTAATGTTTACTATTTACTATCTCAAATGTATAAATAATATAATTATTATGAAAACATATTTACCTATGGTATAATTTATACCATAATCCTGTGTATTCAACATAGGTTGACTTATGCTTAATATATTTGCTGTGATTTGACAAATGAGAATATATGTAATAAATATTACTTTTCAGGAATAAAAGTTTTTATATGGAATAATTATTTTTATATAGTAAATTATTTGCAAATGCTATTTGGGATCGACATTCAACCTGCACCATTAAAACCACATTTAAAATATTTTTGTACAGAAATAAAATATGAATTTAAAAAAGAACTTGTTTGTCAAATCATGGCAGATATAATGGCCTGATATGACATTAGATATGAAATATAATCTGCAAAATACTTTTTATAAAAGTCTGTATACAGGCCCCGCATTACTCAATAATTGGCTAGCCGGAAAATTATTATAAAGTGCAATCAATCTCAGGGGAACCCAGACCTTCATGAGCGAGCAAAGTGCAATTTTTTTAGACTTTTTAAAATGTTTTGGTGACATTTCCAAGTGTTTAACTTAATAATATTCGGAACGTTTTACATGTGATAACAAAATGAGATGAAAATTTCGAGCCCTGTTTATGGATGAGAGAGAGAACCAGTGTCTGAAAAATAGATATTTATTAAAAAGTATATTTAGAATAGTTATAATGTAATTTAAAAATAGCTAGAGATATTAAAATGTAATATACACGGTGGACCAAAAGTAGTGAAACCCAAAATAGAGAAAAAAATTCATGTTAAATAGAAGGCTTACAACTGAAGCATGTCTTATAAATGTAAAGTAAACAATTGGTAATAATACAAACTCATGTGAAGTGCAAAATTTTTTTTAATTTAGTTTTACTAATCTATAATATTATGCACCCTAATTACGACACACCCAGTGATGGGTAGTGAGGGGGGGGGTATTATTTTTTATTTTATATTCTTGCAAATCTGAAGACCTCTAAAAATCATTGCCCAATGGCCGGATTTCCGGCCATGGCTGGATAAATGTGGGGCCTGGTATACTAAATAAAAATTTCACAAGTAATTTAAATTTTATCTTTCTTAACAATAAATTTAATAATATGGATCCATCTACCTTACAATATTTATATTGCCATGCATAGTGCCTAAGTTTAGAATGTTATCTCTACTAAAAACATCAAATCAAAACATTTTTCATTGCAAATGATGAATGAGAAAAAAGGTGATAAAAAATATATATAAATTACACATAAAATTAAAGATCTGACATTTTAAAGTAACACCATCTTCTACCCATGATTAGGTACAGTAAAAAAAATATTGTACAAATATTTTGGGTTTTAAATATAAAATGTAAAGATTTAGATTTCATTTCTAAAATGTAAAGATTTAGATTTCATTTCTAAAATGTAAAGATTTAGATTTCATTTCTAAAATGTAAAGATTTAGATTTCATTTCTAAAATGTAAAAATTAAGTTTATTCAAATTTCAAGGCTATGTGATAGGTCTCATGTGATGAATCAAGATGTAATGAATTATTTGCAGCTGTCAATATAAATTATACTTGAATTGTATGTTATGTTAAGATTTTGAGCATTAATTATACAGGTTTATTACACACATACAATGATACTTCAGTATGATAAAATGAAACAAATATTTAACATACACTTAAGAAATCTCCGTAAAAGTCCATCCAATCCCTGACATATGAAAGATATAAGAAGTAATAATTCTGCTAAAGGAACCGAGAAAATATCACCAAATTCCAAAATCACAATAAAAGAAACTGTTTTTATGTCGATTTAAACAAATTGTGTTACTATATTTAATAAACTAAATTAAGTCAAATTCCCAAAAAACTGTTCAAAATTGTAAACTTCTGTAGAATCCATCCAAAGATTCTCCTTCAGACACACAATTATACAATGTTTATGCTGATTGTTCAAACTACATCGCTTTAACTTCATGCTTTTGTTTCAGGTTGTTCTGATATGCACGCTTTATTTTTAGAGCCTTTATCTCTTAATCCTCTACCCACCCACCCAGCCCCACCCCCTGCCATACTTCGTCACAAATTTAGAGATGTAGTGAATGTATACATACTTATATAAATTTTCCTCAATCGGAACAAAGCGAACCTGAGAACAAATGTCAATGGAAGAAACGCCATATCCAGATAATTTTTTTTAACTATTTATCTAGACCGGCAAACTAATCAAAAAACGTACAGATCGAATTTTTAACTATAACGTAATTAGTTTCCTTTTAAAAAGGGTATTCAATAAATATTGTATATTTTAATATGCATTTGATCATTATGTATTGTTTGAATACCCTCTTTAAAATGAAACTATTACCGAATATAATTGAAATGCATTAATAACTCACATGAACTTCATATTGATTATCTATATATTCCTCCGCGGACTTTAATTACTATTTGTATAAAATGATGCAAAATAGATTTTTGGTAGTATGATTAGTTGAACTGCCGCTTGTTACAAAATCATACTAATTTAAGTTGTTATTTAAGGAATTTGCCTAGAGTATATTTATAAATACGTATTGATTTGTTTGAGTATAGACTATACTATCGATTATGAATTCATGGTTATAAAACAATATTTAATGAAACATTTTAGACAATTTAAAATGACCAACTAAAGATTCTTAGATACGGTACACATTTCAATTGTATTTATAATAAATCCGAAATTCAACAATCAGGCTATTATATAATATAATATTAAAATTATTAAAATAGATTTTGAAGGATTTTTTACACAAATAAAAATATAATAGAATGAAATTTTTTTATATTTAATTTAGATAAAATTGTGCATGTATAACAAATGTTACAATACTTTATATACTAGTAGAACATTATATAATAAATTGACTGTTAAAATGTATTAGTACTGAATTTAAAATAATATTAAACACATTAATTGGAATTAGTATATACATAATAGATGACACAGTAACGAACCATTTAAAACTCCATAATATGATAATCACAAACATACATAGACAAATAATATGAAAGAATGACAATAGTTGAAAACGAAGACCAATGAAAACGTATGCATAATAAAATATTTATAAGCATTCTCATGTTAAAACATCGCTAACTAAAGCAGTCCTTCGAATTGGATATTGAATCGGAATCACAAAACTCAGACAATTGTGAAATTCTTTTCTGTACTCCACTAATCCGAAGAATACGCTGAAGAAAAATATAATGCACACGTGATAAAAAAAATATAGTAAAGGACAACTAGGGCTAAAGGCACTTTTAAAAATATAATCATTTATACAAAACAAAGTGGAAAACGAGATAAGTTTTCCAAAGACAAAACCGAATTGCATGCATAGACAATATATAAAAATAGAATCAATGAATGTGCATATTATACAATCAATCAATAAGGAAGAAGGGCCGATTGGATCTTACACATTGCTCGTTTGAGAGCGGAGCCGATTCTCGCTTCTTTACCGCATGTAGAGCCGACCAGCCAAGCTCAAAAGAACACACTAGAACAATTTAATCCTACACAGAATACTCACTTGCAGGGGCAAGACGAATGTAATATTTTAAGTTAAAATTGTCAATTTAATTAATGTAATACTATATATATTAGATAATTGAAATAAATAGTTTTAAAAGTATCTACATAATTTAATAATTTTTGAAATAATATCGAATACATAATAATCCTGCTAAAACATATTCCCACCTTAGAAAGAAGTTAACGTCGTGAAACAGAACTGTATCGGGAGCATATAAATTCGAGGTTCGCTATAGCACGAAGATGTGGTTCGTAATAGCAGGATTATACAGTAATATAATATGTTTACTTATGAATCCAGGATAAAATATTGAAGGTATCATTGCTTTGGTATCAAAGCAAAATAAGAATAAGCAATGTATATTTAATAAAAAATATAATCAATTAATATGAAAATTGCCTTACACAGCATGACTGTTGTGTTTGGGAGAAGTGATGTTGCTGTAGAAATAACTGAAATCACCGTCGAATTTAAAAACTCCAATATGATATGAATACCAAAAAAAATATTTATGCTGGCCTCATACATCCATAAGACATTTGTATAGATTATTAAATGAGATAAAATATTTAAATCATGTCGAAATAGCTAGAGCAAACTTTTAATAAAAGATTTATGACAATGAGCAGGCTATACAAATTATTGATATTAATTAGATTATTATTAAAATTAAATTCTCTAAAATTGAGATTAGATTTTCAAATATTCAAAAGATGGAATGGAAACAAGAGTTCTAAAAAGCGGTAAATTAAAGATGGACGCATTTTTCATTATAAGCAGCAATTTCAATACACTCTAATCGTATTTCATTAAATTCAGTTATTTTAAGATGTATATTGTTATATTGCAGGTTAGGATATCAAACATATAACATACAGCAGAGGGGATAATAACTGAACAGTACATGTTTATGTTTTTGTGATACGAGGTAATAAGACAAACTTAACAAATAAAATCTAGCATTTAGAAATAATTTTGATGTTTCAAAAATAGTTTTTTTTTTAGTTTCAACACAAAATAATGTTTGACACCATAATGCAAACAATATGTACATAATTATAACTAATTCTAATTTTAAATATAATAGTGTAGAAAATATGTGACTTTCGTCTAAAACTATTTGTGGCTAATGCTACAAGTTTTTTCTTATCTAATCAATACAATTGAAAGATTAACGATCCTGATAAAAGTAATATAAATTTTTATCCCTTTAGCTGCAAATTAATTATTTAAAATAAGACATAAAATTATGAGAGATATTATATGTGCACATAAATATATTAGGTTTATAAGATGCAAACCATTTGAAAATTTTACTAAAAAACCTATTTTAATACAGAATGAAAGATGTGAAAAACTGTGTAAAAAAATGAAATAAATACATAAATTTTAACCAATACATATTATATAAATGAAGTGCAATACTGAGAATTCTGAAACTGTAAAAGTAGATTAGTTTGATTAGCCGAATATCATTCGACAAAATTTGAAATAAAAAAGAATACATATTATATAATATGCATATATTACTAGGAAAATGTAAGCAATATAATTTAAACAATGTAAGCCTCCAATAAAACCCAATTGCTCTAAAATATAAATAGTATAATAAAAGAGCATTACGTAATTTGTAAAAACATTTCTTCTGTTCGGTTTAAGCTAAAACTAAAAAAATTTCAACGGCTACGACGATGTTACAAAACCTGCATATATATAATCATAAATATCCGAAACAAAAATAAAAATCCTAAATATTTGTCTTAATCTTTATCCATAAATCAAGCAATATTAAATAGTTGAAATTAGATAATAGAAAGCATGAAAGGTAGTTAATATCCTTAACATAAACCCGTAACACTTTTAGTTATAGCAAGCAGAAATTACACAAGCGTGGTGATATATTCCCAATCAATAATATAAACAAGGAGAAAACTTATAAATGAGAAAAATTCTCGGACAAATTAAATATTACATTTGAATTAAATGTAAAATATAAAATTATTGAAAAACAATTATTAATGATATCGTACTGATTGTGTTTATTCAATAATGATGAATACTTTCCACACTGTTCTATATAATATGTATAACGTCAATATAAGTAGCATTTTACAATACATTCTGAATATAAAGCACAACAAAATAGTACTTAAAATACTATTCGCAAATTAAATAGTGTTTTTTAATACAGTCTACTCAGGCTAAAGAGGACACCCATACATCTAAACAAATCGTCCGGTTTATGGAAAATAAAGAAGTCAAGGCCACTGTCTAATAATATGTATTGGCTTTTGCGCCAATTAGAATGTTATGGTATGTGGATTAATGCATGGCTGTCTGTCCTCTATTGGTTACTGCTTTAGGAATATAGACGCCGTTTATTTGTGACTTTGATGTGCGGCTGTCTTTCTATTGTTGTCTCTCTCCATTGATTACTGCTTTAGAAATAGTATATACTGTTACTTTACAGAACTTCAATTGAAAATGCGTCCGGATTACACATAGCTAAATACTGTGTAAGGGACTGTGTGAAGCGTCCGGTGTACAGTTTAGGCACGTCCGGTTTATAGGTGCTATTTAACATAGAAAAGATAGGAAGGAAGTATTGGTTCTTTATGTGGCGTCCTGTTTGAACAATCGTCCGGATTAGGCGCGTCCGGTTTAGGCGGAGTAGACTGTATATTATAATTTTCGTTAATTTATGGACTATGAATTATCAAGTCTAAGAAATTATATTGATTTAAAAATCATTTTTTTTCTTGAACAGTCGAATTTGTGGAAACACTTATTACATTATTCAATGAGATTATAAAAGCACGCTCCCGCAAAAAAACAAAATAAAGCCATTTAAATTTTTTTGCAAACCCTACCTCATTATGAGGAATTGGAAACCTGATGACTATCAATCTGTTGTTGTGGGGCAGTATTGGCAGGTTGCCCTCCCTGTTGATAGTAGGCCCACTGTTGCTGCTGCCATTGCATCCATTGACGACTATACTGCTCCCATTGTTGCGAATAATCTCCCGAAGCAGGTGCTTGTGGTTGTTGTGCTGGCTATAGGGACAGATCAGTCAATCAATATAATATGTACACATAAACATGGATTAAGAAAACAGAAGTCATTCTTCAATTGAAAATATGTTTTCTATATTAACATTGTTCAATATGTACTACTTTCTAACCGAACATAGTTTCAACATCATAGCTATGTGGTACAAATTTATTGGATTTTGATTAGATTTTCTCCAGGGATTGAATTTTAGGCAGAGATTTTTTAATGCACTAAATAAATATCTTTTAAACAATGGTTCTAAACAATTTTAATTTAAAATACAATTAAATGTATTGTAAATCACAATTTCGATTAAAGAATGATCCTGTAAAACTAATAATATAATAACACTATAAAATGGTTGATAATATTATAATTACAAAATGCAGTTAAATCTATTGAAAAATGTATACTGATTATTATTTAAAAAGTTGTTGAAAAAATTATATATTATTGTTTAAGAATATTTTGTTTGGTGTAAAAAAAAGGCGTGTTATAACTTTTATTTTTTTTATAACAATGCAGCACTAATAAAGCCAAAACCACCTCCAATACTAATAAGAGATAATTAAATGCCAGTAAAAAAATTACTTGTCCAGAAGAGCGCATAATCTGATCAGCGTATTCATTCATGCCCTGTCGCCGGTAATAATCAGCCCAAGCCATGCTATAGTCTGCTTGCCCAGTCTGATGATTTACCATTGGAGGAATCACCTGACTGCCAGCACCCATTTGAGACCATTGGTCTATAAGGATAACAAACATGGTTAAACATATAAGCAGATGATTCAAATATAGTAAATTGACTGAACAGCTTACATCCAGCAGGTTGAGAAGAAACTCCACCCATATTGGGGTTAGGCAGATTAGCTCGGTCACAGATTAATCTAGAATATGAAAGAAAATTTAATTATGGAACTAATTTCAGGTAAAATATTATATTCTTTGTTTCAATACATATGAAAAACCGATATTACTTAATTACTGTAAATCGACTTTAAAACCTATAAATTACGAAATTGAATGATTATATTATATATATATCTAATATGGCGGAGCGCGTCACAGAAGCAAATGATAAAAATATGCAATTAAAAAAAACTGATAAAATTAGCCGCTAATGAAAACTAAAATTTGAAAGACAAATAATTACATGAACAATTAATAATATAACTTAGAGTAGATTAAACTTACCGAATTGCATATTCAATTTGAGAAGGAGTTCCACTGATATTGAAAACCTTGATGTTAGGGTTAGCACATGGTTGCTTTTGAATTTCAACATAGGCACCACTCATGCGGATAATTTCCTTTACTGACTCGCCACCTTTACCTATGACAAGTCCAGCCTTCTCAACTGGAACAGCGTATGTTCGCATATCTCGGTTTTCATTTTGAGCACCATACCCGTTGGGCTATAAGTCAGCAATTTTAACACATTTTTCAGCAATCAAAGGTTATCAGGAAAAGAAAACTACAGTTTAGGTATTTTTATATTATTAAAATGCAATATAAAATAACAAAAGTAGGTAACTACCATACTAAGATCCTTTAAATTATTTAATTAAATTACTATTAGATTTAAAAAATAATAATGTACAACATTAGTGTATTATACAGTAGCTAAATATTAATAATTTTTTATTATTAAAAAATCATTTTAATATAGAAGTAAGGATTATAAAAAAAATCATAGCATACCGTTTCTTTTGATTCAAGAAGATCCATAACCATTTGTCTCGCTTTCTGATGAGAAAAATATAATCAAATTTATAAATATCGAAGAAAATACAATATAAAAAGTTATAATGGTGCAGTACAAGGTTCATACGCAATTTGTAAGACTTTTTGACAAAATATGAAGACACCCGACTGTAATTATGTATGACGTATTATTTATTATGTCTATCACAGGGGAGAGGCTCTAGACTTTTAAAGATTCCGTATGAACATATAAATATAGAACTAGATACGAAATTAACAAGAAATCACGGACTAGTTTCGCTATTTCATTTGGAGGTTAAAAACGCTATTAGAAATCTTACAGGATGTGCTGTTTTCGCTGTGTAAGTTATTATTTTAATCAAATTTAATACTTGCAGGTATAAATATTGTATTTCTTTGAGATTTAATTTTTTTTATTAATTTTGAATTATTTATTTCTATTTAACTCATTAATCGCAGGTATAAATTACTTTCTGTCAATTGACGCTGTATCGAATTCCCAGAATAGTTCATTTTGATAATCTACGGAAAGTCCATATTCAATTTTCATCCATAATAATTATATCTACTTTCAGAATTACCGACAATATTACAATAATTTAAGGAAGTTTTATTCTAAGACTCAAAATTATAGTCATACAGATTTATCGAAATCAAATCAATATGAGTGGTTGTGGCTACGCACTAAGCATAGCCTATAAAATAGTGCATAGTGCTCAAAATGTATTGATGAGACCTAGTCAGCACAATATGGTCCTCATGGATGCTCAAATTCACATCAAAGTGGCTATGATCTTAAGCAGATAATCCAACCAGGGATGGTCTATCATTTTGTAACAAAAATAACAGATAGATTTTTCACACAACACTATTTAAAAATTTTTTTTGTCAAACATATTGTCTAATTAAAATCATTGAATTAAGATTTTATTAAAGATCAACATTAATGATCAATGAATATTAATGAATTGATAGAATTATATACAGCATCAACCTAACCGCAAGTGTATTTATTTAATTTAACATTTCACAAAATGTACATACTATGTTTAAGTAAAAGTGTATGATCTAAAAAGACAAGCAGACATAAATATTGCATAAAAAGTGTGATAAATTTGTGATTTTGTTACATATTTTAAATTTTAGGAAATATTTTTTAAAAAACATTGTTTTTAGACATAAAAAAATAATTTTGTGACAATTTTTCTACCAACTCCTAAATGACACATTTTGACATACCGGACGATCCCTGTATATACCAAATATCTGTCAACTTCACTTCTAGTCCTACTTATACAATCTTATTCTATCTTTATGAATCCTAACAGTGGAATAAGGTCACAAACGCATTCATGAATTCAGTACATATTTAGCGAAATCAAGGAGTTTACTACTGCAGTGCGACTTGCTACATTAGTCATGACTACTGCTAAAATGGAGGGACCAGCTATTGGTCCCCGCGAAGAGGGACTCTACAAATGTGATTTATGTAATTTCAAATGATACAAGAACTTACATCTACTTTTAGTTGATCACCAGTTATTCGAAGTGGTTTATCTGTGTAAGACCACTCATTACTTTCTTGAATCATCACCATTTTGACATCTGCCTTCTCTTGCAATTGTTTAATTGTGTCGCCATTTTTTCCAATTAAAAGACCAACTTTGGAACCAGGAATAGGTATTTCAACTACTGCCTGGGAAGGTGATGCATGTGGTGCGTTAGCGAATGAAGCATTTTTTATGATATCGTCTATTAGGTTGGTAGCTTCTCTATAAGGAAATATAAACAATTACTATTTACATTTTTAACAGACAAATATTTTAAAAAAAACCTACTGAATTTGTTGGTCGGTTCCAGTTAGTGTGACTTCTCGATCTGGCATACCATAACTATCTTGAGCTATTTGCACCTTACACTCACTTTCTGCTTGAAGTCGAATAATTTGTTCACCTTTTTTACCAATAACTGGAAAAAAAGAAGTATATTAATTACTACAAAAAATTAATAAAAGTTAAATAGATTGTCATTCAATACCTAATCCAACGAAATTATTAGGTATCCTATGGAGAGTGGTTTTTACAGGTTCATCACATGACGGAACAGTATGGGAGGTTACGGTTGCTGTGGTTTTTATAGTTGAGATTGACGAATTTGATTGATCAAATTGTTTCGTCTCTGTCATTGATTCATCAGGGGAACCTGCTTCTTTTTCCTCACTAACAAAATCGGTGGTATTTTCTTCAACTTTGGTGGACTGATCATCATATTCATTGTGCTGCAGATTATCTTCTTTTACATCATCATCATCTTCAACATTTGGTCGTTTTGCATCAATAAGAGCATCATCTGGACTGTCTTCTGCCGTTCGCTTTAATGTTTTTGGAGAATCAGCTGTCTGTGTAGGTGAATTACTCGTCTCTGACATCTAAAAAATACATTAATACAAAGAATATCAATAAAAGCAACTTTAAACTACAACACAGCACTCTGCACAATATATTACACTAAATGTATGACAATAAGAGAACCAAGGGGCGACAGCCCAATTTGGACTTACATTTACAGCCAATTTAGACTTGAAGAAGTATTAAGCATTTTTTATTTTAAATATGAGCATGCAATTTAAAGTTTGGGAATAAAAAAAACCTTGTAATTTCACTACTTTGAACAATCCTGTCAATTCTATCTTAAAAGAAAAAAAACTAAATATCTTCTAAATCAAAAGGGCTTACTATTTGTATAACTAAGTTTTCTGAATAGTTCATTATAAAGGATTCAAATCTGATTTAAAATTATATTTTTTACACTTTTTACAAACTATTATTTATACCTACAAATTAATACTCTGCAATCTGTTATTTTACAAATAAATAAATGTTATTTTACAAACAAATTTGCATGCACTTTAATTACATAAAAAAGGAAAATAATATTATTTTTGAATTAAGTAAATTAATGGCAATTTTTTGAGGGTATATTATTGATTTGTTTATGTATTAAGGATAATAATATTAACAATTTAAATTTGTATAATTCAAATATATGAATGTTATATTATTTCATTGTTTTATCTTATTAATGTAAATATTAAAATATTGCCATATTTAAGGGTGTATAAAATTGATACTGTGTTTCTCATTTCCGTATGAGTCATTTTTAATAAAAATTTTGAAAAATATGTATATTTATTAGTGCTTTTACAGATATTTTTTTTAGAAATTAAGAATTTAATTTGAACATAGAACAATTACAATACAATTATACAATAAAACACAGTCAATCTATGGACATAACGAAAATATTTGTTACAAAAATATGTAAACATATATATAAATATATTTTAAATTCATTGGTACCATCCCATTGCAAACCATACAAATTCACTTCCAGTACACAACATTTATATTTAAAAAATGGAAATCCACATGGATTTACATATATTTTCAATAATTTATAATTCAAAAATACACATATTTTCAATAATTTCTATAAAAATGACCTGCATGGAAATGAGAAATACAGTAATAGTTTTATGTTTCCTTATAGTTATAACACCTTTATGAAATATGTCAACCAAATATAGCTGTATTTTATTTATTAGATAAATCTGGCTAAGATATCTATTATATTTCTTATTGCTAATATGGTAATATGAGTGCTTTTTTTAATGTTAATTGTAGGTGTTGAGAATCATTCAAGTATTCTAAAAATATTTTTAAAAATTAATTCATTCAAAGTAAGTAGTGTATAATAGTAATATAATATTGATAAATATATAAGGTTAGAAAAGTTTCCATTCAATGTATACATATTAAGTTATATTTTATCATGAACCAAATAAATCATATTTAATTTATGCAATTTTAAACAAATTTACAGTTATGAGTATGTTAATTGATACCATATCAGGATAATAATATCAGTTAAAAGTAAATGTAGTTAGAAAATTAACCCAATAATATTTGTAGCTGCCCTCACATATTGTGAAGCTCGTGGTGGTTCAAATTATTTAGTCTTTGGTGGTTCCTATTGTTAAATCTATTATCTTTCTTTTGTTTTTATAAGTTAATCTATTTAAACCATAGACATTACCTAGATCTGCAATGTAAAATTAAATTCTTAGTTAACATTTTATAGTCAAAAAATTTCAATTTGATTGAAAAATGCCTATAACCTTAGATAAACTAATCAAATTGAAGTATTTTTGTCTAACATGCCAGCTAATAATAGTATATAAATTACAAAAATACAATTTATCTAGCTGGTTAAAAAAAAATAAAAAAACAATATCTAGGATCCTGAATAAATTAGGCAGGGCACAAATGATGTATTGTTTACCAGGATTATCATCCTTGAAAAGGCAAACTGGTACACAGGCATGAACACATTATGATTGAAATATTTGGAATTCAATGTCTGATTTTCATTGAAAAAGTTTTAATAACCAGTAAAAATCTTGAAAATTTTTAAAGTCATGTGTTTAAACTAGGTAATTTGAGCAAATACATTTGTGCCCTGCCTTATATAGACTAATTGAATCTCTCTAATATACCTAATATGGACACTTCAGGCATGATTTTAGAGGTATTTAAAAAATACGGAAATTATTTTAGTGGGGGTCTAGGGGGCGAAGCCCCCTGGTCAGGGGGTTAGGGGGGCGAAGCCCTCCAATTTTTTTTGCAATATCAATGAGAAAATATTGAAATATGTATGATCTTGTGAACTTATCGCAGGTGACAACAACCATATTTTAGCAAACCAATAATACCTATATAAACAAGTTAGTGAACAACAAATATAAATCACTATACAACATGTGTTTGTTTAAAGATACTGAACAACAAATATTATTAGAAATATATATTGATAATAAGTAAAAATGATGATAAGTTCAATACTTAGAAGATTTTTAAATTTTCAAAATTTTCAAAAAATACAGAAAAAAACCATGACTGACACTTGGTGCATAATCACATAAATTTAAAAGCATGGATCTATACAGAAGTATACACATTACTTTTGAATACCTATAGTTTTATTTACAAAATATAAAATAAAAATAAGCTGGGACAAAAAAATTGAACAAAGTATACTTATAGATAGGGGATCAAAATGTTGGATTTATGATAACAGAGGAATTGGTGTTGCAATTTAATTTGATATGGATTACCATAGGTATAAAAATAAAATGTGATAGTTTACCTCATTTTTGACTAGGTGTAATGAAATTGTATAATAAGTAACAAGATTTAATATTTTGAACACAAAAGAATATTTTTATGTTCATTCAGCACCTTCCCCCCCCCCTCTCCCTCTCCAACAAACCTGATTATCTATTTTACTGAATTTATGGAACAATACAATTTTGTTTATACTTATATATAATTTATTTATATTGTTGTTGTTTATTATTCTTGTTTTTTCATTTATAAATTAGTTATATATTCTGTTCTACTGCTGTCAAATAGAGCAAATTTTATTAAATTCTATGGTTTGTATTAAAAATGACCATTGATATATGTCAAAAATTTCAGCATACAAAAAATAATTTTATTTGCTAAATATGATTTTGGACTATGTGCAATAAATTTTAATTAAACACAAACACTGTTCTCAAGGAGTGGTAGACCCGGCAGATTGGTTCTTGAAATAAATTGGTTTAAGCTTTGTATTGATTTTATTATCCAATATTTCCATATTTTTATAAATGGAAATTTTACAACATTAAACACATTTAAATCACAAAAACCATTAATATACCAAATCTGTAGACAGACATTCATTATGAATGTTTTTATGAAGATAATTTACAGCTTTCTATACACTTTCTATTCATTTTCGGCATATAATTTTTTTTAACATATATAATTTATGATTAAAAATTGAATGCTTAAAAATGTATTAAACATTTCTAATTCTAAAATTTTTTTTTAAAAAATCACATGCCATTAAATGGGTACATTTCTATTTTTCTAAGCATTTCAATAAAAATGACCCATACAGAAATGAAAAACCCATTATTTATTTTATGCACCCTTAAAAAACTTTTTCATTACTCAAAAACCAATTACCAATTTTTACTTCATATTTTATAAACTATCTATATACCTATTGGGTACAGAACATTTTTATATATTTAAAAATATTTTCAGAAATGATTCTTGACACCTACAAGATTTCAAAAATTTCAAGATTCCCAATTCATAATGGTTTATGATGCAATTATTCAATATTTTAAATAAATATTTAATATAGATTACATTTTAGCAAAAAAAGCATATGGGTGTTGTCTTGTCTGCATAACTTTAAAAAAGATTTTTTATTAATTTAATAACTTAAAGCTCAATAACTCAATGTGTAATAAGGTAAAGTATTATAGTGCACATTTATTTGCTTAAATGTTAGTCATTGATTTGTTTTGGCTCCCAGCCTGCCATGAGACATTACTTAGCTATGCTGAGTACATCACCTATGGAAGTCAAAAAGGAGACTGAATAAGTCCTACATTATTTTGTTTATGACACCAATTATTTATATATATTATTTTATCTTGAAATAAAACATTAATATATTTTATTAGTTTTAGAATATATTAATAGTTGATTAAATTGTGATTTTGGTCTGATAAATCCCTTAAAATATGACATTTTTCAAGATTTGAGACCCTTTCTCAACTAAAAATATGCTGAGGAACCTGTGTTCCAGTAACCCAGTTGCTGCATCATTTGGCTAGTCAAATACCAATACTATTAATTTAATAATCAAAAGTTCCAAATAAATATTTAAACATTATTAAATATAGATAGTATAATTCTTAATTAAAGAATACATATATGCATTAAAATTACTAAAAATTAATTACATTCAAATACTTTAAATTTCCTTTGTTTATAGTATAAGATTCTACGGGAAAATACCAATATTTTAGTATGTCCATTTATAATATTATTTCAATCATATATATTTGTTCAATGTACTACATTTATATACGTTTTATAAAATATGTGTATGTTTTATTCGACAAAATGTAATAGTTATTTATAATGAAATATTTTGAAGAAAATTAACCCTTCTATATATATTTTTATTTGAGTGACGCAAATATGGAAACAAAAGGCTCCGGAAAATAACTACGTCAACAAAATAAAACAAAAAATATCTATGTTTATATTTTCGTTTGATTCCGAAAATCATACGTAATTGAAACCTTTAGCCTTTAATATAAAAATGATTGTACACTAATACATTTATAAATTGGATATATCATGTTTTATTTACTTTTAAAACAATCACAAAACATATATACTATTCAGGGCCGCTTTCCAAACTTTGTGAAATAAATTTGCGCATTTTAATTTACTGTAAAAATCATGCATAGTATAGGATTACATTAAGTTTTCAAGGGCCTATCTAAATTAAGCAGTTGTGAATATTTTTTGCTTTAAGTAAAATATTATTTATTATTTTGTTTTCACATTGATCAATTTAGCTGTCAAAGCTGATACATATCAAACATCTGATGGCACCTAGGTTTAGACCAGCAAGATAATTGTATAGCTCACATTGTCCTAAAATATGATACCGATCGATAAATCGATGAAGCCTACAGAGATGTTTAAAGTTTAAAATATATCCATTTTTACGGATAAATTATATGTCTAAAAAAAGTTGCCATAAAAAAGTTTCATTTCAGTATAAAGATAATTCCAATCATCCCAACAAACAATTCTACGTAGCAGCTACGTAGCAAAGGTAGCAGTCGGTATATTTTAGTAGCGTGTTTTTGCTACG